>JAECXD010000001.1:0-152842 GCA_018151445.1 Zaprionus inermis
ATTTGTATAATATATACATAAATTAAATTGCGTCAATTTGCTCAAAATTCTACGCTGAGTATAAAATATTCCGATAATTATTTTTTACTCAATAAAAATATATCGATATTTTATAAATTTTAATATTTATATATTTTTTTTTTTTTGCAACGTCCTCCACTTCTCTACGAAACAGTGCTGCCTTGAATTTAACAACATATTCCGTGCTCAATATTTTTCGATAATTTTCCGATCGATTTGCATATTTATTTTGTTTATTATTTTATTGTTTTATAATAATAAGATATTCCTCAGCATCAATTGCATTCTTTCTAGTTTTTTTTGAAAGCTTGGTATGCCAATTGATAGTGGTAAAGACACCAAGAAACACCTTGTAGTACAAACGACTCAGCATAGACGTTCAGGCTCTCTCCCAAGTTCCCTTCTTGGTAGAGCTCCTTCTCCCGCCACTCTACGGAAAGTTCCAACTCCGGCCAAATCCAAAGTTGCTCAGGTACCAACAATTTCGGTGCGCGCTCCCCCAGTCACTCGTTCAGTTGGTCATCAGATCTCACAGGCGCTAAAAATGGCACTTCAAGAATTCATTAACGCTTCCGTTAAGCTCACGCAGTTCGAAGCTAGGCTTCATTCTTCTCCGACAGCTTCACTTCACACTCATAGAGTGCGTCTTGAGCAGCTTTGTTCCATATGGACTGCCGTGGAGTTTAAATATGAAATCTGAAAAATTCGCTAAGCGTTTTCAGCGAACTAACCTAAATTGTTAACAAACAAAAGTGTAATACGCGGTGGGATCGCTGCTGTCGACGAGCAACGGCCTGGAGTTGAGCAGCGCCTCGACGTCCACCAGGTGCGTGCTCAGCTCGTCCTGTGTAAGGTTAACGTTGCTAGCTCCTCTCAGAAGCCTGTGTTTGGCGGACTTCACCGCGGCTTCCCAAAGTCCTCCGAAGTGCGGGGCGGGGGGAAGGGGGGGATAAATTTCCACTGGACCCCTCTCTCCGCAGCGTAGTCCGTCACAGCCTCCTTGCTGCTGTTGAACGCCGTCTGCAGCTCCTTCAGCACGTTGCTCGCTCCCACGAAGTTCGTCGCGTTGTCGCTGACCATCGTCTCCGGCAGTCCGCGTCTCCCAATCAATCTTTTAAAGACATTCAAAAAAGCATCAGTTGACAAGTCGGTTACAAGTTCTAAATGGACCGCTTTTGAGGCAAAACAAACAAAAACTGCAACATACATGTTTACAGGTGGTCTACCCCTTATCCTATAGCTGACATAGAACGGCCCACAGAAGTCTACTCCACACACTCTAAATGGCCGACCTTCTCGAAGGCGATCAGCAGGCAAATTTCGCATTATTTGCCCCAACAATTTTGATTTATACCGAAAACAGTGTATGCAATTTCGCACAACTGCAGTGCATAAACTTCGAGCATTTAACACCCAAATTTGCTGCCTCAAAAGCCCAACTAGAACTTTTGGACCAGCGTGGTAGTGCCTACGGTGTCTGTCATGAGAAACGGAAACTTAGCATCGTAAGAGAGAGGTCCGTGTAACAAACGTCCTCCTACTCTAATGAGCTCAAATTGTATTCCATTTTTCTCAAATTTTTCAATAAATGGATTCAACGACTGCAACATTGGTGCTAGAACTGCTGATTTTTTCTGTAATTTGAATTCACTCTCGAACGAGGTGCGTTGGACTATGGCGATCAGTTTTAGAAATGAAATATTTCTTTCTGATGCCGACACCACGAGCGAATCTGTCCCGAGCCCCTTGTGACAAAATCGAAGCACATAAGCCATTATGCGAATTACTTTAGGAAAGCTGGAGCGACGATTTATGAGTTCTATAAAACAATTTGGCTCAACTTCTGCTAATGTACATACAACAGCACATTTTTTATCTTCTGAAGTTTTTGATTTCCGACGCTATCTCAATCTGGTGAAGCTGAGGCCACTGGTCTTCCTCCAACTTCAAGAAACCTGGCTCAATACTTGTTGCAGCAGCAAAAGCGTCAACTCCACAAGACAACCATGTATGCAGTATAAAGTTTAACAAGACAAGTAGAGATACTGAACTGCTTGTGCTTGAAAAACGACGACTTCGAAGGGAGTGGCAGGAGCACAGATCACCTGGCGCAAAGAGTAGATTAAAAGCAGCTTCTCGCAGACTTACCAAAGAGCTTAAGAAAGAAGAAGCGGACGCACAACTAAGGTACATCGAGAATCTCACCCCCACAGGCACAAAGAACTCGTTGTGGAAAGCCCACAGGAACCTACAGGCACCAACAGAAACTGTTGTACCTCTCCGTAACTCTACCGAAAACTGGTCTCGCAGTGACACGGACAGAGCAAGAGTCTTCGCTGATCATCTTAAAAAAGTATTCCAACCAAATCCAGCGACTAACTCATTTATTCTTCCGCCTCCCGACGAAAGTCATTAAAGAGCAACTGAAGACTGGAAAATCGCCTGGCTACGACTTAATAACCCCGAAAATGATCATCGAACTCCCAATGTGTGCAGTTCTACGAATCTGCTTGCTCTTCAACGCAATTACTAAAATTGGATACTTCCCTCAAAAGTGGAAGAAATCAGTTATAATTATGATCCCTAAGCCTGAGAAAGACAAAACACAGCCATCATCATACAGGCCAATAAGCTTACTTACTTGTCTCTCCAAGCTATTTGAAAAAGTGCTGCTGCTACGTATCAGCCCCCACCTCAAAACACACAACACACTCCCAACGCACCAATTTGGTTTTCGGGCAAAACATGGAGCCATTGAACACGTTAACCGCATCACAACAGAAATTCGCACTGCCTTTGAACATCGTGAATATTGCACAGCTCTATTCTTAGACGTTGCACAAGCATTCGATAGAGTATGGCTGGATGGACTTATGTTTAAAATAATCAAACTGCTGCCTCAAAGCATACATAAGCTTCTAAAGTCTTACTTATATAAAAGAGTGTTCGTGGTTAGATGCAGTTCAAGCACTTCAAGCGATTGTACTATAGAAGCCGGAGTGCCTCAAGGAAGTGTTCTGGGCCCAATCCTATACACCATATACACGGCGGACATCCCAACAAACTACCAGCTAACGATTTCCACATTCGCTGACGACACTGCAATACTAAGTCGATCCAGGTGCCCAGTAAAAGCTACGATGCAACTAGCACGCCATCTAACTTGTGTAGAACATTGGCTTGCAGATTAGCGCATACGAGTAAACGAAGAAAAGTGCAAACATGTAACATTTACCCTAAACAAAAAAGCTGCCCGCCCTTGGTAATGAACCACACGCGCATCCCACAAGCCGATAACGTAACATACTTAGGTATTCATCTGGACAAGCGACTCACCTGGCGGAAACACATAGAGGCCAAGACGACGCACCTCAGACTAAAAGCAAGGGATATACACTGGCTTATAAACGTTCGCTCTCCCCTAAGCTTGGAGTACAAAGTCCTCTTATATAACTCCGTTTTAAAACCTATATGGACCTATGGCTCCGAGCTATGGGGCAACGCATCGAGAAGCAACATCGACATAGTACAGCGAGCACAGTCTAGGATCTTGAGAATCATTACTGGAGCTCCATGGTATCTTCGGAACGAGAATATACACAGAGACTTACAAATAAAACTTGTCATTGAGACAATAGCAGAGAAGAAAGTAAAATACAATGAAAAACTAGCCTCACATCCAAATCCTTTTGCAAGAAAACTTATTCGAGTATGCAGCCAAAGTCGACTGCACCGGAACGACCAACCAGCCCAGCGTTAAATTGTTAGGCCACACAGCACGAATCATTTCATAAAATGATATTAAGTTAGTTTACATTAAGATTTGAAAACTTATTGTTAGTCTCTTAAGCAAAAGGGAAGATTCAATAAAAAAGCAAAACATTGAAAAACAAGAAAGCAAGGCTACCTTTGGCTTGCCGAAGGTTTCATACCCTTGCAGTTATACAAAATATAAAATATATTTGGATTGCTGCTGGTTTCTGTGGTATTTATTGAACAATTATAACAGTACAGGAATTCAAGATTTTGACCTGATTAAGGCTATGAATCAAACACCTGCTTCGAAAAAAAATAATTTTACCTTTTAAATGCTTTTGTATATACCTGGATTTCTTATATACTTAACACAAAATGTTATGAGGAAATGTCTTTGTGTTGTAAAGGATCTGTTGGTCATAAAATATAAATAAATTTGGAAAGTTCTCATTCAAAAATGCGTTTGAATAACAGCTACATGATTTTTTGTTTAACAGCTATATGTAATAGTACTCAGATTTCCATAAAATTGCAACATGAACCTTCATTAGGCCGATCGTTGATCGTTATAAGTTATAAAAGTTCGATTTCGAACTTTATTATTAGGGACACACTTAGATTTGGATGTGGTAAGCCTGATAGCTATATCTTGAAATATAACGAAAACCGGCCGATAGGCTCCATGACAGCTATACGATATATCAGTCCGATTTGGCCCGTTCCGACTTATTTAAAGAGGGCAGAAATAAGAAGCTTATGAGCAAAGTTTCATGAAGATAGCTCAATAACTGGGGGACTAATTTGCGTTGCAACAGACAGACGGACTGACTGATTGTTCCTATAACAGCTATAGAATATAAACGTCTGAGATATTTAAATGGAAAAACTAAGGGCGGGTTACTGTATAACATTAAAAAGTATTGATAATGTGCGGTATTTCCAAAAACAAAACAGGTTTGCATACAAAAACCCTGATTTCAGCCGATTGTTCCTATGGCAGCTATATGTTATAATGGTCCGATTTTGATACAATTTTGACAGCACATTAAGAACGTAATAAGAATAGGATTAGCCAAATCCTGTTGCAATATCTTGAAAAACATCAAAAATCGGCCAAGAGCTTCTTTGACAGCTATACGATATATCGGTCCGATCTGGCTCGTTCCGACTTATTTACAGCCTACAGCAATAAGAAGCTTGTGTGCCAAGTTTCATGAAGGTAGCTCAAAAACTGAGAGACTAGTTTGCGTTGCAACAGACGGACGGACGGACGGACGGACGGACAGACGGACACCCATTTTTCGACTCCTCTGGTGATGCTGATTCAGAATATATATACTTTATAGGGTCGGAGATGTCTCCTAAGGTGCGTTGCAAACTTCTGGCTAAAATTAATATACCCTCTGCAAGGGTATAAAAATCGGCCGATAGCTTCTATGACAGCTATACGATATATCGGTCCGATCTGGCTCGTTCCGACTTATTTACAGCCTACAGCAATAATAAGCTTGTGTGCCAAGTTTCATGAAGATAGCTCAATAACTGGGGGACTAATTTGCGTTGCAACAGACAGACGGACTGACTGATTGTTCCTATAACAGCTATAGAATATAAACGTCTGAGATATTTAAATGGAAAAACTAAGGGCGGGTTACTGTATAACATTAAAAAGTATTGATAATGTGCGGTATTTCCAAAAACAAAACAGGTTTGCATACAAAAACCCTGATTTCAGCCGATTGTTCCTATGGCAGCTATATGTTATAGTGGTCCGATTTTGATACAATTTTGACAGCACATTAAGAACGTAATAAGAATAGGATTAGCCAAATCCTGTTGCAATATCTTTAAAAACAACAAAAATCGGCCGATAGCTTCTATGACAGCTTTACGATATATCGGTCCGATCTGGCTCGTTCCGACTTATTTACAGCCTACAGCAACAAGAAGCTTGTGTGCCAAGTTTCATGAAGATAGCTCAAAAACTGAGAGACTAGTTTGCGTTGCAACAACGGACACGACGGCGGCGACGGACGGACGGACGGACGGACGGACGGACGGACAGACGGACATCCATTTTTCGACTCCTCTGGTGATGCTGATTCAGAATATATATACTTTATAGGGTCGGAGATGTCTCCTAAGGTGCGTTGCAAACTTCTGGCTAAAATTAATATACCCTCTGGAAGGGTATAAAAAAAAAAAAAAAAAAAAAACCTGGCCCATCAAACCATAACGAGCTAACAATCTCATTTATATCGGTTCCTCTCGATACTAAATCCGCCGGATTAGCATCTGTTGGAACATGACGCCACACAATACCATTCGACAACTCCTGAATTTCTGCAACTCTATTTGCCACAAATGTGCCCAATGTGCAAGAATCGCGTTTAAGCCAGTATAACACAACCTGTGAATCCGACCAGAAATTCAAACTTTCAATGCTAAATTTGGTTAGAGTTGTCGCAATTTGGTGCCACAGCTTAACCAACAAGAGTGCTGCGCATAATTCTAAACGGGGTATTGTCTTCACGTTTAGTGGAGCTACCCTAGACTTTGCAGTGAGCAATGTAGTGCCAACGTCTCGGTTGCTACACGTTCGCACGTAGATGCAACAACCGTACGCATGACTGGATGCATCAGCAAACCCATGTATTTGAACCTTTTGATACGTATTAAGACATACGTATCGAGGAATTCGAATTTTGTGTAAATCGCGCAACGTCATGGTGAACCTATTCCATGTCGTGTGAAGGCTCATTGTAATGGCTTCATCCCAATCTATTTTAAGTCTCCACAATTCCTGCAACAACATTTTGGCCTTGGTAACAATTGGACATAGCAGCCCAAGAGGGTCAAATAAACGAGACGCTGCAGACAATATGTTGCGTTTCGTTGGCCTATCCGAAACAAAGCTGTCCACGTCGAGATAATATTTAAATATATCCTCTTGAGGTGCCCAGCGCATCCCAAGAGTTTTGACGGAACTCTGCTCATCAATCTTCAGAGTCACTTCGTCACCGGCTTTTGTTTTAAACGACAGATCACTACAGTTGGTTGCCCACTTGGCAAGTGGAAAACCTCCTGATTCCAATATTGTTTGAACTTGATTGCAAATAGCATTAAGTTCTTTAACACTATCTGCACCTGCCAACATATCGTCAACATAGAAACACGTTTTAATCACATCTGATCCAATAGGATGTGATTGGGCGTGCATGTTGGCCAGCTCAAGTAAGCAGCGTATCGCCAGAAAGGGTGCAGAAGCTGTACCATATGTGACTGTACTAAGTCGGTATGCTTGAATATTTTGTGAAGTATTTTCTCTCCACAAAATTAGTTGGAAATTTCTGTCTTTTTCAGAAATATTGATCTGCCTGTACATTTTTGAAATGTCAGCATTTACGGCATACTAATTCAACCGGAAGTTAATCAGGGTTGAATATAGCTCCCTCTGAATTGTCGGCTCCACCATCAGTGTTTCGTTTAGAGAAACAGCTGTTGACGTCTTACTAGAAGCGTCGAAAACTACACGAAGCTTGGTGGAGGAACTTTCAGGCCTAAGAACGCATTGATGAGGAATATAATAATGCTGTCCTAGAGGAGTTGACTTCAGAATGGACATATGTCCCAAATCCAAATATTCTTTCATGAAGTCATGGTACATGCTTTTTAGAACTGCATCCTTCGATAATTTACGCTCAAGTTGCAAAAATCGCCTTTCAGCAGTTTGAAAGGACAAGCCAAGAACTTTAGGATCGGTCTTGAAAGGGAGATCCACTTGGAAACGACCAGAAGATAACTTTACAGTTTTCTTGAAGAACAGTTCACAAGCTTGTTGTTCAGCTGTTTGGCGACCAGCCTTCGACTCGAACGGACATTGATCCAATTGCCAGAAACGGTTAACTAACGAGTCGAGAGAACAATTAGTTTGGGCTACTAAACACCCACTGAACTGATGCCTAGGCACTTGTCCAGTATATTTGCCTGCTACTATCCATCCTAGCAGCGTTTTTTGCATTGTTGGAAGTTCAGAACCCAGCTTTATTTGCCCAACGCACAACAATTCATAAAATAATTCTGCTCCCAAAAGAATGTCCACCTTAGCTGGCCTATAAAATTCTGGATCTGCCAGCTTTATATTTTTGGGTATTTTCCAATTTGAAATACGAGCCCCAACCACTATTAATTCGAACAGCATGTGTTTTTGGCAGTGTGCAATGTTCCACACACGATATTTTCAATACTATTGCAGATAACGTATGCCAATGTATTTTGTCTAAAAGAGCATTTTATTCTCTTTACGATGACAAAAAAAAATTTCTTGTATTTCTAACAACAACAACAACATGAGTAATTCATTCAAACGGTAGACTTAAGAGATAAGAAAAAAATGACCACTATTAATTCGAACACTGCGCAAGCTTACTGTTATCTCAAAACAACAACAAAACAAAAGCAACCAATGTAACGGGATCACTATCTAGTTATAATCTGCAAATAATAACACAATGCAGAATGCAAAAAAATTTTAAATTACTGCAGATCAGTAAAAGTTTAGCAACGATGGTACTTGGTAAGCCTATTTGCACCGAAATCAGAGTATTGATTAGAGATTATTATAAATCTGGGAAGACAATTACTGAAATAAGCAAACAATTACATTTGTCTAAATCGTCAGTGCATGGGGTGATCCAATTGTTCAAAAAAACTGGGAATATTGAAAATAATATTGCAAATAGAGGGCGAACATCAGCAATAACACCCCGTGACAAAGAAGGGAATTGGCCAAAATTGTAAAGGCTGATCGGTGCCAATCATTAAGAAATTTGGCTTCAGAGTGGTCTCAGAAAATTGTCAAAACTGTCAAGCGAGAATGGACGCGACTGCAGTTAAAAAAATATTGGATATGGTTTCTATAAAGTATGTTTTGTTATTATTTATGTATCACACCCCAATAACTTATCTGACTTGTAGGCCAAGGAAAAACCCTTGCTAACGTTTCGTCAAAAAAAAGCGTTTGCAATGGGCTCAGGAAAGGATGTCTTGGACTCAAAGGCAATGGGACACCATCATATTTAACGATGAAGCTAAATTTGATGTTAGTGTCGGTGATACGAGAAAACGCGTCATCCGTACAAAGACAGAAACATACCATAACGACTGCCTTAAAAGGACAGTAAAGTTTCCTGCAAGCACTATGGTATGGGGATGTATGTATGCCAACGGATTAGGAAAGCTGCATTTTATTGAATGCTGAAAAATATATTAATATTTTGGAAGAGAGTTTGCTGCCATCAATACCAAAACTGGCAGATTGTGGTGAATTCACTTTTCAGCAGGACGGAGCATCATCGCACACAGCCAAAATAACCAAAAATTGGCTTCAATAAGCAAATGGAGGTTTTAGATTGGCCATCAAATAGTCCAGATCTAAGCCCCATAGAAAATATTTGGTGGCTAATGGAAAGAAAGCTTCGAAATGAGCCACAAAGGAGCATTTCTGACCTCAAAATTAAGTTACAAGAGATGTGGGACTCGATTTCTCGAGAACATTGCGAAAATTTATTAAAATCAATGCCAAAACGTGTTAAATGTGTAATACAGGCCAGAGGCGACGTTACACAATTCTAATATTAATTAATTTGTTATATTACGCAGCGTTCGAATTAATAGTGGTCATTTTTTTCTTATCTCTTAAGTCTACCGTTTGAATGAATTACTCATGTTGTTGTTGTTGTTGGAAATACAAGAAATTTTTTTTTTGTCATCGTAAAGAGAATAAAATGCTCTTTTAGACAAAATACATTGGCATACGTTATCTGCAATAGTATTGAAAATATCGTGTGTTGAACATTGCACACTGGCAAAAACACATGCTGTTCGAATTAATAGTGGTTGGGGCTCGTACTTATGGACTGTCCTGGCTGTGTTGTTGAAATGGATTTCAACACCCAACAGTCAGCCGAAAAATTGTGGGAATTTATGCGCGACTGAATAGAGGCACATATCTTGCTTTTGCTATCTATTGTTGCACCTCCAACCATCGAAATAGCTAAAGATGTTGGCTCCCGCTTGAGCCGTAACATCTGGGCCATACTCTCTGATATCAAATTGATTTGGGAACCACTGTCAAGCAAGGCTCGAGCAGAATGCAACTGACCAAATCTGTCTTGAACATTAACGACAGCAGTGGCGATTACAATTTGTGCATTATTTGACACATGGCCCAAATGCACGTCTGCCACAATTGCTTGATATGTAGATACCTCACCTTGATCAGGAGTAGTATACCTGTGAAGCAAGGAATGGTGAGGCCTTGAACAAACTCTACACTTTGGCGCCTTACACTTAGAGACTGTATGCCCAACAACTAAACAATTTAGGCACAACTTTTGTGCTTTGACATATTCAAAACGCTGCATAACTGAAATTGCAGAAAACGATGGACACGAAGAGACATTGTGCGTTTCTGACTTGCAAAAAACACACACAGACGTTGATGGACGCCCTCCATCAGAAATAGCAAAGGACGACTTACCCTGATGGAGCTTCTTGGCGTCAATTCGCGACTTTGTTTTGTCACGAGTTGACTCCTCTGTTGACAAATACTGATATCTTTTGTTCAGTTGTCTAGCACAATCTTCCCAGGATGGCAGCTTATCATAATCAAGCTGCTCTTCAAAACGAGATTTGGTGCCATGGTCTACCTTTGCCATGACCATGTGAATTATCATTGCATTAGCAATGTCTCTGTCGTTACCTAACGACGACAACGAAGCATAAATAGCAGACACCGTGTCTATGATCGATTTCAAACTCGATGCAGATGGTTTTGTCATGCTAGGTAGGTCAAACAATTGTGAAACTGTATCAAAGAAGATAAGACATTGGTTGTCGTATACTGCCTTGAGACTAGCGAGGGCCTTTGAATAGTAAAAACTCTTTATTAAAAACGCAAATAAACCCCCCAAAATCTAAAAAAAAAAAAAAAAAAAAAAAAAAAAATTTGACAAGGACTTGTCATTGTCGACCAAACTTTCAAACAGGCAGATAGAATTTTTGTACTCCGAATGTTTGCCACTAAATCTGGGCAAACGCAGTTTCGGCAGTTGGGATCGCTGGCTCGAAACTATGGAGCAATTGTGCTCAATTATTGGCTCTGACGTTGCCTTGGATGCATTTATATATAATGCCTTTGTGATGACACACAAATCTTCTAACGGCCCTCTAGAATCATTCTGAGGGTTTAAATTATCCAACTCAGCCTGTAAATCCATTGCCTTTTCGATGTAACCGTCTAAAAGTTCTAAACGGCACGCTAACTCTGTTTTATCAGACGAAATGGTCTTTGATTTAATTGCTGTTTGCATACGGGAGATGTCAGCGCTAACCCTATCAAATCTTTGCAAACATAGCAATAATTTTGCAGCTGTTTTGCTGACTTGTGGCTTTTCACTAGTCTTTTCAGACTCAAACATGTTGCTTTAAAAGAAAATATCAATAACTCAACAAAGAAAATAATCTCACAACTTTGTGAGCAACCCTCGCAACGACGCCGACTATGTAAATCTAGCTTGCCTAATACACACACACACGCAACCTATGCTTTGTGTGAGCAAACAACGAAAGTGATCCAAGCGATCCAAAGTAAGGCAAGCTAAACGTTTACTGTAACTACGTTTGTAGGCAGCAATGTAAAATGCGGGGTGCGGGGTAAGCAATGCTAACGAAAGAATATATACACACGCACTCTAAGTGGTATGTATATCAACAAACGAAACAAGCGAAAAGAGTATCAAATCAAAGGTTCGCTGACGCTACGTTTGTAGACAGCTGTAAAATCTGCGGGGTGCGGGGTAACAAAATACAAGCCGCGGCAAATGCAAGCGCCGCCGAATGCAAGCGAGATCGAAAACGGAAAAACTGAGAGCGCAAGCAAAGAACGGTCCGAGTTCAACGGACGTGTGTGTATGTGCAAACGCAAATATGTATGTGCGTATACCTTTATGTATTAACTGATGTTCGAAATTCGCGAATATATGTAAATATGTAGAGATCGCCATATTTTTGCGTTGGCACAATAACACACTCACTTTAAAACAATTAACCACCAGAAATGTTATGTTTGAATAAAAAATGTAATTAAATATTGCCGTATCAAAATCATGCAAACGAATATTACTTGTTAGTATATACAAAAACCAATATATGTATGTATGTATGTTTTATGTTATTCTATGTACATATGTGTAATTTTGTACCGTTGTCTGCTGTTCGCAGAATATTTTGGCGGCTTGTTAGGCGATTTATGTATTAATAGCAGTTAATAATGTATGTACACATACATGTAGACAAGAATACTTTGCATGCAAGTGTTAGTTACATATACATATATGTGCCAGAAATTGAGCTGTTCAATAATTTTAAACTGCTTACGCATCGATTTGCAACCATATTATCCAATAACACACGCTCAATTTATGGCACTAAATACCTGAAGGCAGTGTAGGGTTTCAACAGACATTGATCGATTTGACATATCCATCGGCAATATTCCCAGTCCAGTAGCAGCAAACACTGGTGTGGCGGCGACGAAAACGGTCAGCAATTTTCTCGCACTCGATTTAAAAATGATTAAACTTTGTTTAAAGTTTTCTTTTTCCCGCACGTACAAACGACTATAAAGGCCAGGCAACAACAAATTTGAAACTGAAACACACCGAAGTCCCTGCTCGGGCGCCAATGATAAATTCGCTAAGCGTTTTCAGCGAACTAACCTAAATTGTTAACAACCAAAAGTGTAAGACGCGGTGGTTCGGTTCACAATGTACAATTTTAATTGCTGCTGGCTTCACAGAATATTCAATACTGACTCGAGCGGTGACCACAGCTTGGCCACGCACTCTCAAATTTGCCGTCGGCAATTGCCGATCGGGTTACCATACAATATAAGAGAAACTTACACTAACCAATTCATATGCATTCTCTTAAACTAGCTTAACTCTATCAATTCACTGTGCTTTGTAACATTATAGTAATAACAATTAACCTATAATAATATTTATATAATATTTAATATTATTGATACTATTTATAATAATATGCTGCTCCGACAACGTATTTTTCAAAATTATCAAAATTTTATTTTTGTCCACAGCCATTAGAATTTTGCCAAAGTCGACGTTTAAAATAGTTGAAAAGTGAAACGCACATTTCTAAATTTTGAAAATTTATTTTTGGCAAAAGCCGTTAGATTGTTGCATAAATCGACGTTTAAAATTATTGAAAATGTTAAAATTTTTAAAATTTTTCCAAAATTTTTTATACCCTTGCAGAGGGTATATTAATTTTAGCCAGAAGTTTGCAACGCACCTTAGGAGACATCTCCGACCATATAAAGTATATATATTCTGAATCAGCATCACCAGAGGAGTCGAAAAATGGATGTCCGTCTGTCCGTCCGTCCGTCCGTCCGTCCGTCCGTCTGTTGCAACGCAAACTAGTCTCTCAGTTTTTGAGCTATCTTCATGAAACTTGGCACACAAGCTTCTTATTTCTGCCCTCTTTAAATAAGTCGGAACGGGCCAGATCGGACTGATATATCGTATAGCTGTCATGGAGCCTATCGGCCGATTTTCGTTATATTTCAAGATATAGCTATCAGGCTTACCACATCCAAATCTAAGTGTGTCCCCTAATAATAAAGTTCGAAATCGAACTTTTATAACTTATAACGATCAACGATCGGCCTAATGAAGGTTCATTTTGCAATTTTATGGAAATCTGAGTACTATTACATATAGCTGTTAAACAAAAAATCATGTATCTGTTATTCAAACGCATTTTTGAATGAGAACTTTCCAAATTTATTTATATTTTATGACCAACAGATCCTTTACAACACAAAGACATTTCCTCATAACATAACATAACATCAAAGCATTAAAAAGGTAGAATTATTTTTTTTCGAAGCAGGTGTTTGATTCATAGCCTTAATCAGGTAAAAATCTTGACATCCTGTACTGTTATAATTGTTCAATAAATACCACAGAAACCAGCAGCAATCCAAATATATTTTATATTTTGTATAACTGCAAGGGTATGAAACCTTCGGCAAGCCGAAGGTAGCCTTGCTTTCTTGTTATACCCTTGCAGAGGGTATATTAATTTTAGCCAGAAGTTTGCAACGCACCTTAGGAGACATCTCCGACCCTATAAAGTATATATATTCTGAATCAGCATCACCAGAGGAGTCGAAAAATGGATGTCCGTCTGTCCGTCCGTCCGTCCGTCTGTTGCAACGCAAACTAGTCTCTCAGTTTTTGAGCTATCTTCATGAAACTTGGCATACAAGCTTCTTATTGCTGTAGGCTGTAAATAAGTCGGAACGAGCCAGATCGGACCGATATATCGTATAGCTGTCATAGAAGCTATCGGCCGATTTTTGTTGTTTTTCAAGATATTGCAACAAGATTTGGCAAATCCTATTCTTATTACGTTCTTAATGTGCTGTCAAAATTGTATCAAAATCGGACCACTATAACATATAGCTGCCATAGAAACAATCGGCTGAAATCAGGGTTTTTGTATGCAAACCTGTTTTGTTTTTGGAAATACCGCACATTATCAATACTTTTTAATGTTATACAGTAACCCGCCCTTAGTTTTTCCATTTAAATATCTCAGACGTTTATATTCTATAGCTGTTATAGGAACAATCAGTCAGTCCGTCTGTCTGTTGCAACTCAAATTAGTCCCCCAGTTATTGAGCTATCTTCATGAAACTTGGCACACAAGCTTCTTATTGCTGTAGGCTGTAAATAAGTCGGAACGAGCCAGATCGGACCGATATATCGTATAGCTGTCATAGAAGCTATCGGCCGATTTTTGTTGTTTTTCAAGATATTGCAACAGGATTTGGCTAATCCTATTCTTATTACGTTCTTAATGTGCTGTCAAAATTGTATCAAAAATCGGACCACTATAACATATAGCTGCCATAGAAACAATCGGCTGAAATCAGGGTTTTTGTATGCAAACCTGTTTTGTTTTTGGAAATACCGCACATTATCAATACTTTTTAATGTTATACAGTAACCCGCCCTTAGTTTTTCCATTTAAATATCTCAGACGTTTATATTCTATAGCTGTTATAGGAACAATCAGTCAGTCCGTTTGTCTGTTGCAACGCAAATTAGTCCCCCAGTTATTGAGCTATCTTCATGAAACTTTGCTCACAAGCTTCTTATTTCTGCCCTCTTTAAATAAGTCGGAACGGGCCAGATCGGACTGATATATCGTATAGCTGTCATGGAGCCTATCGGCCGATTTTCGTTATATTTCAAGATATAGCTATCAGGCTTACCACATCCAAATCTAAGTGTGTCCCTAATAATAAAGTTCGAAATCGAACTTTTATAACTTATAACGATCAACGATCGGCCTAATGAAGGTTCATTTTGCAATTTTATGGAAATCTGAGTACTATTACATATAGCTGTTAAACAAAAAATCATGTATCTGTTATTCAAACGCATTTTTGAATGAGAACTTTCCAAATTTATTTATATTTTATGACCAACAGATCCTTTACAACACAAAGACATTTCCTCATAACATTTTTGTGTTAAGTATATAAGCATTAAAAAGGTAGAATTATTTTTTTTCGAAGCAGGTGTTTGATTCATAGCCTTAATCAGGTAAAAATCTCGACTTCCTGTACTGTTATAATTGTTCAATAAATACCACAGAAACCAGCAGCAATCCAAATATATTTTATATTTTTGTATAACTGCAAGGGTATGAAACCTTCGGCAAGCCGAAGGTAGCCTTGCTTTTCTTGTTATACCCTTGCAGAGGGTATATTAATTTTAGCCAGAAGTTTGCAACGCACCTTAGGAGACATCTCCGACCCTATAAAGTATATATATTCTGAATCAGCATCACCAGAGGAGTCGAAAAATGGATGTCCGTCTGTCCGTCCGTCCGTCCGTCCGTCCGTCCGTCCGTCCGTCCGTCCGTCTGTTGCAACGCAAACTAGTCTCTCAGTTTTTGAGCTATCTTCATGAAACTTGGCATACAAGCTTCTTATTGCTGTAGGCTGTAAATAAGTCGGAACGAGCCAGATCGGACCGATATATCGTATAGCTGTCATAGAAGCTATCGGCCGATTTTTGTTGTTTTTCAAGATATTGCAACAAGATTTGGCAAATCCTATTCTTATTACGTTCTTAATGTGCTGTCAAAATTATATCAAAATCGGACCACTATAACATATAGCTGCCATAGGAACAATCGGCTGAAATCAGGGTTTTTGTATGCAAACCTGTTTTGTTTTTTGGAAATACCGCACATTATCAATACTTTTTAATGTTATACAGTAACCCGCCTTTAGTTTTTCACTTTAAATATCTTAGACGTTTATATTCTATAGCTGTTATAGGAACAATCAGTCAGTCCGTCTGTCTGTTGCAACGCAAATTAGTCCCCCAGTTATTGAGCTATCTTCATGAAACTTGGCACCCAAGCTTATTATTGATGTAGGCTGTAAATAAGTCGGAACAAGCCAGATCGGACCGATATATCGTATAGCTGTCATAGAAGCTATCGGCCGATTTTTGTTGTTTTTCAAGATATTGCAACAAGATTTGGCAAATCCTATTCTTATTACGTTCTTAATGTGCTGTCATATAGCTGCCATAGGAACAATCGGCTGAAATCAGGGTTTTCGTATGCAAACCTGTTTTGTTTTTGGAAATACCGCACATTATCAATACTTTTTAATGTTATACAGTAACCCGCCCTTAGTTTTTCCATTTAAATATCTGAGACGTTTATATTCTATAGCTGTTATAGGAACAATCAGTCAGTCCGTCTGTC
Source organism: Zaprionus inermis (assembly GCA_018151445.1). Taxonomy (NCBI): domain Eukaryota; kingdom Metazoa; phylum Arthropoda; class Insecta; order Diptera; family Drosophilidae; genus Zaprionus; species Zaprionus inermis. The sequence continues at coordinate 16,660 of JAECXD010000001.1, forward strand.
TGTTGCAACTCAAATTAGTCCCCCAGTTATTGAGCTATCTTCATGAAACTTGGCACACAAGCTTATTATTGATGTAGGCTGTAAATAAGTCGGAACGAGCCAGATCGGACCGATATATCGTATAGCTGTCATAGAAGCTATCGGCCGATTTTTGTTGTTTTTCAAGATATTGCAACAAGATTTGGCAAATCCTATTCTTATTACGTTCTTAATGTGCTGTCAAAATTGTATCAAAATCGGACCACTATAACATATAGCTGCCATAGGAACAGTCGGCTGAAATCAGGGTTTTCGTATGCAAACCTGTTTTGTTTTTTGGAAATACCGCACATTATCAATACTTTTTAATGTTATACAGTAACCCGCCCTTAGTTTTTCCATTTAAATATCTGAGACGTTTATATTCTATAGCTGTTATAGGAACAATCAGTCAGTCCGTCTGTCTGTTGCAACTCAAATTAGTCCCCCAGTTATTGCTATCTTCATGAAACTTGGCACCCAAGCTTATTATTGATGTAGGCTGTAAATAAGTCGGAACGAGCCAGATCGGACCGATATATCGTATAGCGGTCATAGAAGCTATCGGCCGATTTTTGTTGTTTTTCAAGATATAGCTATCAGGCTTACCACATCCAAATCTAAGTGTGTCCCTAATAATAAAGTTCGAAATCGAACTTTTATAACTTATAACGATCAACGATCGGTCTAATGAAGGTTCATGTTGCAATTTTATTCTGAGTACTATTACATATAGTTGTTAAACAAAAAATCATGTAGCTGTTATTCAAACGCATTTTTGAATGAGAACTTTCCAAATTTATTTATATGTTATGACCAACAGATCCTTTACATCACAAAGACATTTCCTCATAACATTTTGTGTTAAGTATATAAGAAAACCGGGTATATACAAAAATTATAAAGGTAGAATTATTTTTTTTCGAAGCAGGTGTTTGATTCATAGCCTTAATCAGGTAAAAATCTTGACTTCCTGTACTGTTATAATTGTTCAATAAATACCACAGAAACCAGCAGCAATCCAAATATATTTTATATTTTGTATAACTGCAAGGGTATGAAACCTTCGGCAAGCCGAAGGTAGCCTTGCTTTCTTGTTTTTATTATATATCGTTAGATTTTCGCAAAAGTCGACGTTTAAAATTATTGAAAGGTGTAACGCATTTTTTAAAATTTTCGATATTTTTTGTTTTCAAAAACCGATAGATTTTCTCAAAAAATCAACGTTTAAAATTGTTAAGAATTTTTCAAAATTATCAAAATTTTATTTTTGTCAAAAGCCGTTAGATTTTTGCAAAAGTGGACATATAAAATAACTGAAAAGTGTAACGCATTTTTTTAAATTTTCAAAATTTTTTGTTTTCAAAATCCGATAGAAGTGTTAAATATTTTTCAAAATTATTAAAATTTTATTTTTGTCCACAGCCATTAGAATTTCGCCAAAGTCGACGTTTAAAATAGTTGAAAAGTGAAACGCATATTTTTAAATTTTGAAAATTTTTCTATATCAAAAGCCGTTAGATTATTGCGAAAAAAGACATATAAATTTACTGAAAAGTGTAACGCATTTTTTAAATTTTCGAAATGTTTTGATTTCAAAAACCGATATATTTTCTCTAAAAATCAACGTTTAAAATTGTTAAGTGTTACGTATTTTTCAAAATTATCAAAATTTTATTTTTGTCAACAGCCGTTAGATTTTCGCCAAAGTCGCCGTTTAAAATAATTGAAAAGTTAAATTTTTAAATTTTTAAATAATATAGTTGTATGACAGTTTAATATGTGCACGTGTTAAACGTTTATGATAATTTCACAATTTCGTCGCATACACATACATAAGCGTTTTTTTTTCCTTCTCTTTTTCGCGCGAAAACCGCGACGCTGTTGCTGGCGTCGGTAACAATTTTTTTTCTTTCTCTCTTCTTATTCTTGTCACAGCATTTCTAGGAAGACAAGTACAGGCACAAACGAATACAAGTTGTGTGTATTGAGTAAAAAGGAAGAATAGATAAAGCATTTCTAGGAAGACAAGTACAGGCAGAAACGAATACAAGTTGTGTGTATTGAGTAAAAAGGAAGAATGGATAAAGGAAAGAGAAATATTAAACCATTTGATGGGGAAAAATATTCAATATGGAAGTATAGAGTGAGAGTGCTTTTAGAAGAAAATGATTTATTGAGGGTAATAGATGACGAACAAAATATAGTGAATGATGATATTAAAAAGGCACAAAGACAAGCAAAAAGCATAATTGTTGAATATCTTAGTGACTCGTTTTTTGTTTCATGCAAATAATGCATGCACACCTAAGGAGATTTTTGCTAAATTAGACGAAATCTATGAAAGAAAAAGTTTAGCTTCACAACTCTCATTAAGAAAACAACTATTAATGTTAAAGTTAAAGGGTGATACTTCGCTACAAAATCATTTCTATTTGTTTGATAATTTAATAACTGAGCTCATTGCGTCAGGTGCAAAAATAGATGAAATGGACAAAATTTCACACTTACTTCTAACTCTTCCAACATGCTACGATGGGGTCGTAACTGCAATAGAGACACTATCTGAAGCAAATCTGACTTTAGCATTTGTTAAAACTCGACTACTTGACCATTTGAAGATATAAATATATTAAAAGACATAGAGCTAAATCAAGATCTATGTGAGGCTTGTATAAACGGCAAGCAATCTAGATTAAAATTTTATAAATTTAAAAACAAAGAAAATATCCAGAGACATTTGTTTGTAGTCCATTCCGATATCTGTGGGCCAATCACACCCTCTACTATTGATAATAAAAACTATTACGTTGTTTTTATTGATGAATACACACATTACTGTGTGACATATATAATTAAATATAAATCAGATGTTTTCTCTGTATATAAAGATTTTATCGCCAAAAGTGAGGCTCATTTCAATTTAAAATTAGTAAACCTTTATATAGATAACAGTAGGGAGTATCTTTCAAGTGAAATGCGTTATTTCTGTGTTGAAAAAGGCATAAGCTATCATTTAACGATTCCTCATACTCCACAATTGAATGGTGTGTCAGAGCGGATGATTAGAACAATCACGGAAAAGGATCGATCAATGATTAATAGCTCTAAGCTTAATAAATGTTTTTGGGGTGAATCTGTTGATTCAAGGATGAATGTACAACATAGTGAAAATTCCACATGTCTAAAGAATGCCGATCCAGTTATAGAAACTGGTGATGAAATAAAAGATAACAAAAGTGAACAAGAAATCAGACGCAGTGAAAGAAATAAAGATAAACCTAAACTATCGTATAGATTTTTAGAAAAATGTCTAATGAATACTCAAGTCTGTTTAAATGATATTCCCAGTACATTTGACGAAATTGAATTTCGTGATGACAGATCTTTTTGGGAAAAAGCCATACAAGATGAACTTGATTCACATTCAGAAAATAAAACATGGAGTTTGGTGCAGAAGCCTAATAATAAAAACATAGTAGATTGTAAATAAAGTATAAAGCAAGGCTAGTAGCCCGAGGCTTTACACAAGAATATATGACTGATTATGATGAGACATTTGCACCAGTTGCACGAATCACCAGTTTTCGTTTTTTGTTAGCCTTTTCAAACCAATATAATTTACAAGTCCATCATATGGATGTGAAAACAGCATTCTTAAATGGAACACTGAAAGATGAAATCTACATGAAGGTTCCAAAAGGGTTGCCATACTGCGATGAGAATGTAGTATGCAAGCTTAATAAAGCTATTTATGGCCTTAAACAAGCTGCAAGATGCTGGTTTGAAGTTTTTGAAAATGTGCTTAAAGATGTTGGATTTGAAAATCTAAAAGTTGATCGTTGTATCTATATATTAGATAAAGGAAATTTCTTAGATAATATCTATATTTTATTATATGTGGACGATGTAATAATTGCCACTAGTAAATCCGAAACAATGTCTAAATTCAAATCATACCTTCTAAATAAATTTAAAATGACTGACTTAAAAGAAGTTCGATATTTTATCGGAATTAAAATTGATAGAAATAGAAGTCAGATATGTCTCAGTCAATCTGCATATATAAAGAATGTGTTAAGAAAGTTTAATATGGAAGACTGCAAAGCAGTTAATACACCTCTCCCAAGCAAACTAAACTATGAGGCTCTACAATCTGAAGAATCATATGAGGCACCATGTAGAAACTTGATTGGTTGTTTGATGTACATCATGTTATGTACTCGCCCAGACTTAAGTACTTCAATAAGTATTTTAAGTCGATATGCGAATAACAATAACAAGGAATTATGGCTATGTCTTAAAAGAGTTTTAAGGTATTTAAAAGGAACTGTTGATTTGAGATTGAAGTTTGAGAAAAATGTACAGTTTAGTAATATTCTTATTGGATATGTTGATTCTGATTGGGCAGGAAATGAGACAGACAGACGAAGTACTACTGGATATTTATTTAAAATGTTTGAAAGTTGTTTAATTTCATGGAGTACAATGAAACAAAAAATCTGTTGCAGCTTCATCCACCGAATCAGAGTACATGGCCTTATTTGAAGGTGTTAGAGAAGCCTTATGGCTCAAGTCTTTATTGGTTGAAATTAAACTAGAATTAAAAAGTCCAATTGATATCTATGAAGATAATCAAGGTTGTATTAGTATTGCAAATAACCCAACTTGCCACAAGAGAACTAAGCACATAGACATTAAATATCATTTTACAAGGGAACAAGTTGAAAGTAAACTTATTTTTGTTAAGTATATTTCTACAGATTTACAACTTGCTGATATACTTACTAAGCCGTTACCATCTGCAAGATTCATTACATTGAGAAGTGGACTTGGACTCTCAGAATGAATTAAAACATAATATTCCTGAATTAAACTACAGAGGAACCAGACTGAACTGGGGCTCGTGAAACACTGTTTATTTTATAATTTTGAATTCCTTACAAAGACGAAGTAATGTTAATTTTTAGTTAAAATTGTTTGCAAAACCGAATTAATGTAAATAATATGTTCGATTGATCTGATTGGGTTTTACTGGGTTTCCCCAATTCCTCGCAGCGAATGCTGGATCAAAATTATTCCCCAGAAGGACATGCACAGTCTTGTTAGTAATAAAAGTACAGCAATGTAACTTTTGAGGTGGCGTGTTGGAAAGTATGTATGTATGCAAAAGTCACATAGCTTACATATACTCATGCATAGCAGAGAGTAGGATAGAGAGAAGATGAATTGCTTATTGTAGCTTATCTTCATTCTGTCTTTTGTAGCTTTGTGGTATGTGGCTTTACGTATGTACTCATGATCTACGCGTCGTCAGTCGATTTATGAAAGCGAGCGTGTGCAGTTCTTACAATAAAGTGACACAAAAAATAAAACATCAAAGTGCCTATTTATTTCTTGCTGGTCTGACAATATAAATGTATAATTGAATTCCACAATAATATTACCTAATTACCATACATACAAATGACCGGTGTCAATTTGCGACTCTTTTGCTGTCTTGAGGATTAAGTTGACGGTGGCAGTTAGTTTATTATTTTGACTCAGGACTTTGGTATTGACTTCTATTTGCCTATTGTTCGCGTTGATCAACCGCGCTTCTAAGACCCTACCCTTCTCCAAATCACTGGACGGATAAGATTGATCCTGTGGGTGAAAGTTTAAATGGTTGATTTTTCTGTTCTGTAGCCAAGGGGGAGCCCCACCAATAATAATAATAATATGCGCGGATGGCGCTAAGCTTAGATCTACTACAAGTAGCGCCAAGTAGCTAAAAAATGTAAAATTAAGCGGTACACGGACCTGAGCAATGAGCGCGTCATTTTAAATTGTCCTTGTGGACCACCCTCCCCTCGATAAGGACCGTGGTCCCCATGTCCGCTTCTACAGCTCTTTCTTCGCACAACGGCGTGAGCTTGTTGCCGAGTCTTCGGTTGGATTTTACCTTTTCGCCAACATCGAATACCCTATTTTGCCGCGAGGCGTTTTCTCTGGCCCTTAGCGCAGTTTGAGCTTTCTGTTGCTCATCAGGGTGTGTTAGGACGCTGTCAGCCGGTCTCCTGTTGATGACCGAGTGAATCGACTTATCTTCGTCTGATGACGGGTAGCAGGGATTTTCCCCTAATAAATTGGGGGCGTCAGAATCGCTTTCAGCATCGTCTTCGATCTGTGCCGCAGCGCCGTTGGCGGCTTCGGCGTACGAGTTCTGCCCCTGTCCAGCATCTTGGGTTATATGATTTACCCTTTGTTGCTTGCTCTTACCGTTAGAGCGATCGGACATGGCCGGCCGCTGGCTGACGCCAATGGAGGCCTGGGTGGGCTGTATAAGTTTTGACAGCGAAGGGTCCACTTCCATTGGTACTGGAGCACTGGCGCGAGTTTGTTGCTCGGCATTTCGCTGGCCGGATTTGCCTTGCTGCTCGTGTCGTTGTGCGTGTTACAACCTTTTTTTCTTTATTCTACTTGTCAATGACACTTGCAAAAGAATGTATTCCTATACTTATTTCTAATTCGCAGTTCCAAGAAAGTTTGAATAAAGGAGCCCACTTTACATTTTTTGGTGTTGTGCGGTGTGGTGTGATTGTCCTAATCTGCAGTTGGTATCTGCTGCGTGCGCTGCGTTGCCTCTGCCTCCCGCGCTGCCGTCTCCGCTGTCCAGATAGCTTGCGCGCTGATCTGGCAGTAAGTCGCTGCCCGAAGAGCTCCAGCGGCTTCGGTGTAACTTGAAGTTGAATTTGCGCTATAGCGCACCTCAGCCGACTGTATTCGAGAGGCGAGGTTCTGACGCTGTGCTGCCTGTGTTGACGTAGGTCAGCAGCGGCAACCTGTCGGACACGAGCACTTGTTTTCACTGCTAGCACTTGGTGTTTGTTACTACAGCCCTGTTGTCGTGGCTGAGTTTGAGTCACTTGTGATTCTTTAGCTCGTGGGTAATGACAAACGCACTGTCAAATACCACTAGTTGGGCGCCAATTAACCAATGGGGGTTCGTGGGTTCGGGCCCCATGTTGGGCGCCAATTAACCAGTTTCCTGGTATGTTGTGTTTATAGTAAATTACGTCGGTTTTCGTAAGCCGGTGGCTTCACAATAAGTATTCGACGGAGTAACTTTTAAATGTCTCTTTATTGAGCAGAGCGAGTGCTGCTGCTTACGAGGGTACAAAAGAACTACTCTACTATGTTATTGTCGGCGTTATCGCGCGCGGCTTTTACTAATCATATGTCAGGCGGAGCCGTGACAATAAAAGATTAGGAGTTACTTTTTAAGCTTTATTACACCGAGCCCAGCGGAGCTGTGGCGTAGGAGGCAAAATCAGAACTAAATATAAGATACAAGAATTCAAACTTAGGAGCTAGCATGAAACCGAAACATATTGTTGCGATCTCATATTCGTAGCGGCCACGCAAATAAGCAGTGTCTGCCGGCTACATATCGACATCCGGCATAATGCTTACGTTGCAGTATGCCGATGTTGTCGTATTTCATGCGCCCGTGGGAGTGACGTTAGCTTTAGTTAACTTATATATTAATATGGCTTCGACCAAAAACAAAAAAACAACAACAACGGACAAAATAAAACTAATTATTTGTTGGGCCCATGTGGATTCGAACCATCGGTCTCCAAAAACAAAATCTCTGCTAGCAGCCACTACTTCCACTGCGCCGTCACCGCACTGACACCAACGTCGGCAAAGTATGAGACCATTTAGATTATTATACATGTAAAGAATAAATATGCAAAGCGGCGCGGCGGCGGCGGCGTTGTTTTATTTATCATTTGCTTATTTTCTTCTCACCATCAATTTCTGTTTTTTTTTTTTAAATTAATTTGAATTAAACATAAATATTTTTCAAAAGTCAAAATAACACATCACACAGCCGCCGGCCGACGTCACATCCAGGAGTTGAACTCCGGATCTCTCGCTGAACAGTCAACTACCACCACCACTCGACCACTGCACTTCTTTCACAATGGCCGATAAAAATTCAATATGAATATTTTCGGCGCACATAATTAAAAAAAAACAAAGTTGCCTGCTGCTGGAGTTGAACTCGGGAACTAACATTAGGAAAAATCGACATAAGCACATTAAAACTTACGCAACACCCGCATGGTTGTTTTTATCACATGTTTAAAAAATGCTATATTTGCAGCTAAAATCGATTTTTTTTTCGATTTAAGGGGGCGGATGGAGGCGTGGCAAAAATCCAAAATAAACTTGATCTGCGGACAGAATTAACATATATTGTCCCCAAATTTGGTAGCTCTAGCTCTTATAATAGCTGATATCTAGGTTTTCATACGGACAGACAGACGGACAGACGGACATGGCTATATCGACTCGTCTGTTCGGGGTCGGAGATTTCTCCTTCTGCCTGTTACAAACATTTTCGGTTGGCACAAAGCTATAATACCCTTATACTCTTCGAGTAGCGGGTATAAAAATTCGCTTCTAAGTCGTCTTAGGAAGTTTTTTAGCTGATTTGCTGCCCGGTTCCAAAGAAGTCGATCCCATGGGTCTTGAGATCGAATCGCTAGTCTTCGTAGGCGCCTTTTTGCTACAATAAGCTCTCTGGCTCTCTGGTCTTCGTAGGCGCCTTTTTGTTACAATAAGCTCTCTGGCCTCCCTTGTGAGTATGATGTCATATCTAATCGGTTCTGTCGGAGAATCAGGAGGAATTGAATCAGCAGCTGCTGTGTAGATTTGCTCAGTAAAAATGTTTACTGCCATTTCAATATCTTCCCCAAAATTAAGCGTAGTATCTAATTGAATGGAGCTCTCCAAAACCTGTTTAAACGCTATAATGTTGGTACGCTTGGTAATTAGCCGAGGAGATGGACGCGTGGTAACTTGTATCGTGACGACTAGAGCCAAATGGTCAGAGTCGAGATCCTAATTAGCGCTTATGCTTGTACGAGAGTCCGGAATACCGTGATGCAATGCAAAATCAATGCAGGTAGTCGTATGACTTGACACATATGGGTGACTTGTAGGTGATCCTGTAGCAAGAATATTAGCCCCACAGCTAGAAATAGCTTCAGCTTCAGCTTTGTCCGCAAGCACGGAGGAGATTAGTGAAATATCTTTCTTCTATTTTGTTTCTTGGAGGGCAGTAAATGGCACTAAACTCCATGTCACCAAGGCCAGTTGTCACCTTAACTGATGACATCTGTATGGCTCGCGTTTCAGTGACCCTTTGCGGATAATGGCGAAGGGTACTCTTTACCAATACTGCCACTCCTCCGACGCCGTGATTATTACGCGATGGTTTGTACGCAGAATAGAACGTATATCCATATATTTTCACTGTTTCAGTTCAGCCTAATTTCATTTAAGAGAGAAAAAATATCGACGCTGTTGTTCTGCGCGAAGAGCTCAATTTCTCTGGATTTGCATGAAATACCATTGACATTCCAGATAAGAACCTTATGGTGGTTCATTGCGTGGCCGAAACGTTGTCATGAGACTGGAGATTATCTCCAGCCCATTGTTTTATATTATTAGCCATTTGAAATACGATATTTTCAAGCTTTTCTAAGCGCTGGTTGGCTTGTTTGTTTTGCTGTTGTTGTTCCTGTTGTTGCTATTGAAGCCACATGAGAAATTGCTGTTGCTGCTGTTGTTGGAGCTGTTGTTGCCATTGTTGAAATTGTTGTTTTTGTTGGTCCAGAAGCGATTGTGCATCAAGAAATCTGTGCTGTTGATTACTGTCTTCTCGTTGTTGCAGTGAATGTTACGTCTATATAATATCTAGACGGCGCTGAGCAACTCCAACGTTGCTTGGTTTAGAATGTCCTTTTGCTACTGCAGCGTAGAACACCCCTGTATTGCCATTGTTGTTTCTTTTGAGGCAGTTGCTGTGGCCGCTGCTGTAATAATTGCGGTTGCTGAAAATTCCGACGCAATGCTGATTTTCTAGCCTTAATGCTACGGCCCATTTGCAAGGTAGGAAACTGTTGCGGCTCTCTACCATTTGTAGTGGGAAAAGAAATGTCTACATGGGACATTACAGAGGAGCGATTCGACCTGGTGGCATTTTTCACGCTCTTGGTGGTTCCCATTGACCGGCAAAGATAGTTTTGGTAACATTCACAACCTTTATAGCTGGCCATGTGTTCTCCGCCACAGTGACTTCAGGTAGGCTGCGCTTCTGGGGAGCGTCCACATTGTGTAGTGGCATGATCTTCTCCACACCTATCGCAATTTGGGTGCCGGCGGCAGTATTTGGCTGTGTGCTCATACTGTTGGCAGTGATGACATTGAGCGATTTCCGTCGCTTTTTGCATCCTTTCAATCTTCACTATCTGGCGGCAAAGATACTTAATCTTATAAATTTCATTAATTTCGCAGGGCTAAATATTGATGAAAACAATATTGAGTTTTTCCTTATTATCCTTAGATGTAGGATTATGAATATGAAGAACATCGTATCCAACTGCCTTCAAGCTATCTATAATATCTTTGTTTAGGGTGCTGTGATGTAGACCTGTAACTACAATTCTGTGCGGGTTTTCCGTTTGAATTTGGTATGTATGACATTCAATACTTACTTCTTCAAAACGGTTACCAATTGCCCTGTAGGTATCGCTATCCTTGGCAAAGATTCTGGTCGTTTCACATTGATTGGTCTTAGTCGAAACATTGTCCAGATTGGCGACCTCTTTTATGAGTTCAAAAAGGTCATTTAAGTTGCTGACATTTACAACTATGAGTTCAAAAAGGTCATTTAAGTTGCTGACATTTACAACTATTGGTGGTGGTTTTGGGCCCTTAAGCTGTATATCTCCGTTAGTTGCACCGTCTTCAAAATTGTGGACAGGGGCAGAGAGATCGGCGAGTTCCGGCTCACCTGCAGTCGGATTAGTAGATAATATATTTGCGTCATGGGAAATTCCTTCATCATCACTGTCTTCATGATCCATGTCCAGCACTGCAAATCTGTTTTCAGAGTTTGCTTTATTGGTGATGGTCGATGGTGAAGGCAGAATGGTTTCTCTGCTTACGCGCTTGGCACTAGAAGTAGGTGACAAAGAATTCAGATTATTTTTTCTTTTAATCATTCGTTGCTTTTGGGCACCCAGCAATCTATTGGCAGCATCGCTGGTCGTTGGCTCTTCGGTGCCAGTGGAGCATATTGGTTTATGGCCATCATGGCTATCAATACATCTGCCGGGGCAAGAGCTGCTGGATATTACAGTGGCTACAGTATAAGTGGGATCACTAGCCGCAGTAGGAAATGTTAGTCATAGTGGTCGTGCTATTACTGATGTGAGTTTCAGTGCACAAAAGGCACAAATATCCGAAGGTGTTTTGCCAGTTGTTAGAAACATCTTCTCATACACAATCTGCTAATTTCTAAGCTGAGAGTTACGAAAAATGTTCTCCTCCGTTTGGGCAATTATGTATGATATATTTTTGTTCAATCACTGATTTACATTAGCTTTCCTAATTTTGTTCTGCTTGCGAGTTAGCAAGACAAAGTAAGATGAGCTTAAGAGATAAGCAAGCTTTTACTGTCCCTCTTGGCGGCTGCGCGCGGGGTGAGGGTCCCAATGGGCAATGATGTAAGCTTATCACACCTCTCCCACTGTTGTTTATTGTTGTCCAAATACCGACTCTGCAAGGCAGAGTCCAAAGTTTAGAATGCGTGCTGTTCTGCACAGCAAGGAATGCAACGGTATAAGCAAAATAGATAGATAGATTTTTTTTTTTTTTTTTGGCACACGCGCCACACAACCGATCTCCACGAATGCAGATTTGCGACTTGTGTGTGTTAAATTGAATTTAATTTCTTACACCCTATACAGGCTTTAGGATTCACACATTTTTCGGTGTAGTTGTAGCCATGCCCGTGGACACAGCCATTCAAACAGTGTGCTTCTCGTTCGCGCTCTGTGTCTCGGTTCCATGATGTTATGATATGTTATGAAAAATTTGAATAAAATACATTTTCATTTAATTATTGTGGTAAACGAATCTATGAGTCAAGGCGTGCTTTGGGAAGAAATTTTCTAGAAACATACAATTTTTATTTGAATCTGGACACCTTGAAAAAAATGACAGTGAAATTGAAATTCGAAGTAATAATAAAGCTGTTGAAAGGTAAGAAGAAGCAAATATGTACAATAATAATTATTACTAATTATAATCAAACAGTAGGGAAAGTCAAATAGTTGGAGTTTTTGAAATCGAGAGTACAATATTTACAATTTTTAATAATTTTTTTTTTGGAAATGTGTTCATATTTTAGAATATTCATTCAGTTTTTTGAAGGATTTCAAAACTTTTATATGATTTATTGAGGAAAGACAAAGAATTTTCGTTCAAGGAAAAAGAGTTACAATATTTTGAGACACTTGAGAAAAAGTTAGTTGAAGCTCCAGTCTTAGAGTTATATTATTATAAGGAAGAAATAGAAATACACACAGTTGCGAGCGGCAAAGGAATGCCAAGCTAAAAATAAAAAATGTAAAAATATGAGGAAAAAATTAGAGAAAACGGAAGATACAATTTTTGTAATAAGAAATGGTGTACTGTATAGGAAAGCAAATGTTGTTGTTGTTTTGTTTGCCAGAAGAAAATGAAAGAGAAGATTTTAGGGAGAGATAAGGTTTTAGATGCTATCGTTAGAATTTACTGGAGGATAAAGTTGTTAGGCATATAGGTTATTGCTTTAAATGTGTGTCATTGTCACCAATGTCGGGAAAAGAAGGAATGCTGCATATCATTTCAAAGGGGAACGTGCCCTTTGCCATAATACACATCGATTTTTACGGACCGGGCAAAGAAACATATATTTGTAGTAAAAGACAGACTTAACATGTATGTTAGGTTATATGCAATAAAGACAACAAATGTAAAAGAAAGATTAAAGGATTATTTAAGTAGACCGAAATGTATAGTGTAAGGTAGCTCCGAAGATTTTAAAAAAATTATGGAAGACTGCAATATTAAGTACATAAAAATAGCGAAAGATTCACCCTAGACCAATGGAGAGGTAGTTAATAGAATAGTAGGATCCATGATAGCTAAATTGACAGACAATGAAAAAGCATTGCATTGGGGTACAATTATTGAAGACGTAGAATTTTCTCTGAATAATACTAAACAAAGAAGTGTTGATTAATCTCCGAGCAAGATGTTGTTTGGAATTGAGCAAAAGTGGAATGTTATGTAGTCGCCACCTCGCGACAACGACATCAACGAACATTTCTACTGAAAACGTAACTTAATATCTTCCGTGTTATTAACCCGATCGGTTTGTTATTTGCAGGATAGGTCCATATACGGATAGACAGACGGACATAGGTCAATCAGCTCGGCTAGTGATCCTGAGGTTCTAGCTATATAAATTAACTAAAGTCAACGGTCTCCGAATTGCTGACTTAGAAATGATATCGTGGGAATGCTTGTAAGCAGTAATACAAGCGGCTGTCAGTACAGCTTTAGCTCTCGCCGCTTATCACATTTTCAAGCCATATAATGGAAGTTCACGCCATTATCAGACAGTAATAATTATTAGAAGAAATGTTAGGGGACCGGCTAGCTTCATTCGGCACGGTATTAAACTTTAATGTCATAATAAGTCGTCTCGACTTTACGTAAAGGGACAAGAGGCCAATTCACGTGATTGAGCAAGAGTTAGGTACGCTACGGCAAGGCGGCCTGTCCCTGCTACAGTATTACGATGAGGTAAAAAAAAAAACTCATATTGTTTGTCAATAAGGTCAACATGTCTTATGAGCCAACCGTAGCCAAAGGCCTTTGCGAAAAATGTTGGGACGACGCATTGAGAGTATTTATATCGGGACTTAAAGGATGTTTAACAGACGTACTTTTCGCAGCAAGGCCTAAGGATCGTCCGTCTGCTCTGGCACTAGCGCAAGATGTTGAATCGAACCATGAGAGATATGCGTTCGCAGCCAACTTTGCAAAAAGCCAGGAGGACAGGGAGCGTAGACCAAATGTTGGCCAGCAGAACCATGCCAAGACGCTAGAGCCAATGGAGGTCAACCCTTCCCTTTCCAGGTTCTTGCAGCCAACACCATTCCCAGCTGTCTCGAACAAGCAGGCACCCCCGTCCGATCGCACAAACAGCAACCAAAAGCAGCAGAGAGTGAACCACGTCGCTCAGGTTGCAGCGCAGGAGACTCAATTATACTCCAGCGCCGCCAGCGGCGGCGATAGCGACTCTGAGTTTCTCAATTTTTTAGGAGAAAATCCCTGTTGCCCGTCATCAGACGAAGAGTAGCAGGGATCAATATGCAATTCCTCATCGACACAGGTGCATCCAAAAATTTCATACGACCATATGAAGGGCTGCGTTGTGTCCGTCCGCTGGACTCTCCGTTCAGAATTCATTCGACCCATATAACCCAGAAATGTTTTCTGTCCTCTCCTGTCAGATTTATCCACATTTGACGGAATAATTGGCCTCGATCTGCTAAAGCAGACGGAAGCAATGGGGTACGGGACTCAGATGGGGTACAGAAGTTGAACAAATCTCCTTTCACTCCTGCGACAACGTCAATTTCAGTGAATTGCTCAGACGCTCAAGCGTGAATTTCCTAGGGTTCATAGTAATCAGTAACGGTGGAACGACAGACCCGGAAGAGCAGCATCAAGCGTTTCAGAAATTGCGTAACATATTGGCATCTGAAGATGTAATGCTGAGTATGACCCGACATGGACAAGCATAACAAGACAACAACTTAATGCTTTGGAAGAATAAGAGCCCGAGTCCTGTGCGGCAACGATCCACAGCGAGCTCTTTCTCACTCACACCATTGAAATCATTAAATTGCTTCCAGAACCAGATTATACTGGAGGAAACGCGCTTTCCTTTCAAACGCAGTTTTATCTTGTTCAGAGATAAAACGCGGCACACGGTCAACTTTACCTCTAGAGAGGCTTTGTTGGACGATCTCTCAGAGATAATTGTGCCAAAGATCGTGAATGCCCTCCATTGCGACTTGCAAACTCTCGTGATGATTCAAGACGAATTGGTTCGGAGATTCCCAGCCACGAGATTCTGGCAATGTAAAGACCTTGTGATAGACATATTCGGGACGGAGGAAAAAAGAAAATCCTCACAACCGAACATAATAGGGCCCATAGAGCAATGCAAGAGAATGTTAATTACACAAGTTCTCTCCGAATTCTACTTTCCGAAAATGGCAAAGCTTGTCAATTGCAAAATTTGCGCGTGGGCTAAATACGACAGATACCCAAGGCAACAAGAGATTGTTTAATCACCAATACCAGCACACACAGGGGAATTGTTGCACGCAGACATATTCTCTACTGACACTTTCTCACATGTATCAACAAGTTTTCCAAATTCGTGTTATGCAACCCATTCAATCGAGAACCATTGGGGATCTCAAAACAGCACTGTTTCAACTTATGAATTTCTTCCCGAAAGCCAGGGTAACTCGCCTGATGCCTGCAAATCGACAGGGGCATAAGTGAGACGTTAGAGGTAATTTTGTTGGCCACGGTGGAGTATAATAAGTCAATTTATTCGGTCGTTAACAAAAGGACCGTTGACATTGTATAAGCACATCCCGACAAGCCATAGGAGGAAATACGAAACAGGTTGCGCTCAGAGCCAGAGAGAATGCCTCTCGACAGAACAGTTTTTGACGTAGGAGAAAAAGTTTTGGTTTAATCCAATCGTAGGCTCGGAAACAAACTTACGCCCTTGTGTGAGGAGAGAGCCGTAGAAGCGGACATGGGGACCACAGTCCTTATTAAGGGGAGGGTTGTCCATAAAGACAACTTGAAATAGCTTTCCCAGAAATGATATCTGTGCTCTGGTAAATATCGCCTACCCTTTTTTAGCCACTTGTCGTCATTTTAGTCAGGTTTAAATATTTACATTTAAATGTGGTATTTGTTGGTGTTGGGTTATCCTCTTAACAAATAGAAGCTTAGTTAATTCACCCACAGGGTTGGACTTATCCTCTTCCTTTCTGTTTCCTTGGCCTCGGTACCCATCACCGATTACTCGCGTGCCAGATACATCCCCATTGTCGAGGGATGAATCCTAGTATGGGAGAATTTTGCCTATGTGAGGCATTTAGTAAATCTCTCGCAATATGTGCGCATATGAAGAAGTTGTTGAGCGAGGACACCGCTCACCTAAAGGATTTGTTAGAAGCATTGGGTACGCATCACAGGGTACATAGAAGTTTAGATTTTTAGGTTCCATACTGAAGGTCGTCGCAGGCACCCCGGATGCCAGTGATTTAGAAAGAAGTAGATTTACAGAGACCCAACTGACCAACGCACACAATAGATACGTGGAAATAATTACCAGAGTCCAGAATTATATCAACCTGCTAACAGTTACCGTCCATTCAATTTTCAAAGCAATAAAAGATTCACAAGTTGATACCGGCCATTTATATGAAACCTTGCTAGCTAGAAATATAATGTTGATGATAGAGTTGCAAAATCTCATGCTAGCCATAACACTTGCAAAACTAAATATTATCAGCCCGAACATTTTAGATCATACAGACTTGTAGTCAGTTTGGCTTGAGGAGCCCACAAACACCCCCATAGGGGACCTTGTGTCCGTTTCGTCCGTTATAGTGCTACAATCCGATAACGCCATATATTTTAAAATAAGGTTTCCTAAAATAAGATTTAGTTGCAAAAAGATTACTAATTTTCCCGTCGCAAAAGAAGGCTTCACTCTACGTCGGCAACGTCATAGCGCAATATGACGGAGGAGTTGAGGATTGCACTGCTTCCCCCGGTGCTACTTTCTGTCGGTTATCATCAGAGAGTTCTTGCGCCAGAGAACTCCACACGGGTGGTGTGGCTGATTGTGAAATCTAGCCAAGCAGTCTGGACTCAATCACTTATGTTGACAATGGGATCGTCATCATCAATGATCGGTCCGCGCAGGTAAACAACGGCTCCGAGGTATGGGTGCATGGCACGCACCTTGTTACAATCAATGTTATAAAATTCCCCATGCTGAACATAACCGCCAGCCAAAACGTGCTCAGCCTCCATTACCTTCATCTTCAGAATGAACGCAATTTGGAGGCTATCAAGCAGTTTAAGGAGGAAATCAGCGCAGACCGTGCGATCCGGACAGCACTCATCATTGGAGCGATATGTTGCGCGCTCATTTGCCTCGGGCTGGTGTGTTGACGCGTCCAGAGGGCAAGAAGAATTGCGAAGCAACTTAGCGAGACAGTTGCTGGGATTGGGTCAACCGAAGGCATCCTTAACTTAGAGGGGGGAGTAGTTAACTAAAGTCAACGGTCTCCGAATTGCTGACTACGAAATGATACCGTAAGAATACAGAGTAAACATTTGACCGGATGTCGTTGCATAAACGGCAAACACAGCATATTTGTATGGCTGCTTTGAGTGTGATTGCAAAACAACGTTTCGCTTTCATTAAGATCACTTTGTTATTCAGTTTTGATTTTCCACTCGTTGCTGCTGCACCGATCACGGCCCGAGAAATAAAAGAGACTTTTCAAAAACTCCTTGCCTTTCATTATCACGGCTCCGCCTGACTCCCGCAAGTAAATCCGCGCTACCCACGCTGTTAATATTTAATTTATATACTATGTGGGGTCTGCCACGCCTATCTATGCCTGTTACATACAATTGTACAAAGTAAGTATACCCTTTATTGAATATTTTGGCAATGGTCGAAGGTGTAAGATTATAATATATTTCCCTGTAGTGGTACTTCTCTTAAATAACACTTTTTTTTTACCAACATAAGCGTGCGACTGCCTGTCTCTCTCTCTTTACTGACTCAGCTGGCAACCGATGTATTTTTATACCCGCTACTCGTAGAGTAGAAGGGTATAGCTTTGTGCCAACCGAAAATGTTTGTAACAGGCAGAAGGAGACACCTCCGACCACATAAAGTATGAATATTCTGAATCAGAATGAACAGACGAGTCGATATAGCCATGTCCGTCTGTCCGTCTGTCCGTTCGTGTGAAAACCTAGATCTCAGCTGTTATAAGAGCTAGAGCTACCGTAGAGTAGAAGGGTATTATAACTTTGTGCCAACCGAAAATGTTTGTAACAGGCAGAAGGAGAAATCTCCGACCCCATTAAGTATATATATTCTGAATCAGCATGAACAGCCGAGTCGATATAGCTATGTCCGTCTGTCTGTCTGTCCGTCCGTGTGAAAACGTAGATCCCAACTATTATAAGAGCTAGAGCTACCAAATGTGGAGACAGTATGTGTTAATTCTGCTCGCAGATCAAATCAAAACCGCCTCCAAAAATCGTAAAAAAAAAGATCAGCAGGTTAATAAGAAAGATATTCAGGAAATAATATTGCCTTGTGACCATGTGTTTATGTCGGTTTTTTCTAATGTTAGTCCCCGCGTTCAACTCCGCAGCAGGCAACTTTTTTTTTAATTATGTGTACCGAAAATATTCATAATGCAGTGGTCAAGTGGTGATGGTAGTTGACGGTTAAGCGAGAGATCCGGAGCTCACCTCCTGGGTGCGGCGACCGACTTATATTTATTTTTTTTTGTATCTTATATTTTTTTTATTTTATAGTGTGTTGCAAAATACAAAATACGTTTTTAGTTAGGCTTTAAATAAAGTCACTTAGAATCGAAAGAGCCATTGAGCATTAATGCAAAAAACAAACGACAAATCTGATTAGATATGTTGAGATATATTGTGAGGCACCATATATGTATGTATGTATAGACGCTCTTCCACACGTGCATAATTTAAAGCCCTCTGCTAAGTTATAACTGCAAAGTCTTATTGAAACTTTCGCAACACGCCCGTAAGGTGGTTTTTATCACATGTATAAAAAATGATTGCTGAAGATCTATAGTTGCAGATACAATCAACTTTTTTTCGATTTATGGGGGCGGATGGAGGCGTGGCAAAAATCCAAAATAAACTTGATCTGCGGGAAGAATTTGGTAGCTCTAGTTCTAATAATAGCTGAGATCTAGGTTTTCACACGGACAGACAGACATAGCTATATCGACTGGCTGTTCAGAATATATATACTTTATGGGGTCGGAGATGTCTCCTTCTGCCTGTTATAAACATTTTCGGTTGGCAGAAAGCTATAATACCCTTATACTCTTCGAGTAGCGGGTATAATTAACTTTGGAAAAGGAAATAAAGTAAAGTTCGCATTAGTCCGCAATTATTATTCATTATTGAAATTGCCGATTTTTGTGATATTTTATTTATTAGGCCCTAACCCTGAAATATCCAGTATTTTTGATTAAGACTGTAGTATAAAGGTTGAAAAGAAGACGCAAAAATTATTACCATAGTACCATATTACCATAGTTTTACGATTTTTCCGTACTAAGTACTAAGTACCATACATGCTAGTGATTTTTTATTTTTAAAGATAGAAGATAACAACGATTTGTCTGAGCAACCGTCCTTTCTTTAAATTCTAGTTATTAAATAATTTTTTTCCGTATTTTTTTTATAATATTACTTTATATTCATGATAAGTGCTTAAAGCAAAAACACGTATTCCAAAATCTTGTTTATATGTAACGGATTTTCGGGCGCTCTACTCTAGCCTTCGTTACTTATTTGAAAAGGATCTGGATCTCTTAAAATCAATTACAGGGAAATATTAATTCCTCCTTCGTTGGACTATAATAGTGACTTTATTTAACCTCCTATAATCGATGGCAATTCTGTACTTATTTTTTCCTGTTGATTTATTTGGAGATCGAAAAAAGTGGATGATTCCTGTAAGTTTTTAATTGTTTCCCTACTAATGGTTTTAGAGGACTCAGCTATGAGTAATGTTAAAAATATGCTGGACTACCGAAATTTATCATTTTTGGAAAAATCTTGCCAGCTACTCATGTGGTGTAAGTAAGCTTTTTTTGTAAAAAGGTTGTACGATTTACATATCTGCAGAAAATCGTACGCTGCAGATGATACGCAGGCACACTGCTATCTTAAGCAGATAGGCGACAGGGCACGTTTCACACGTACCTTAATCAACAGTGACCCTTTACTGATATGCACTGACCGTCGCTGGTAGACAAACACACATAACAAATACTGATGCTGATATGCAGGCGGACTTAGTAAATAAAGACTCTATCGTTATGCATGCAGATGCACGATTTCGCACCATCTGCATGCCATAAATCAGCAGATATCATTAGACTTAGATAATTAACATTTGTTTTTTATCATGTATTTAGAACCTAAGTAAATACCTAGCTTGTAAGAAACGTGTATATAAACCCCACAACGAGGAAAATTAAATCAGTATGAAAAGTAACTCTCACTTGACCATTCGTTCTTACTCCGCAGCCCAATTTGTTTTGTACTTATTGCGGCGATCTCTGCCACATGGTTATGCACCTGGGGCAAGCAAATTAATAAAAATACAATAAAATACAGTAGATATTACTCCGACGTTGAGTGATATCAGTTCAAATCTTTACAAAGGTTTTGATGTTCTGTGCCTAGGCTATCCATCGCATTTTTTGGTATGGGTCATGTGCTCTTGTCGAATTTGTGTTTTATAGCTTCTTATTGGAGTAGAAGTAGAAGGGTATTTTAACTCTGTGCCAAGTTTTATTAAGATAGTTCTACAACTGAGAGACTAGTTTTCATTAAAGCAGACAGACATCGATTTTCCTGTTGATTATATATACTTTGTACGGTCGGAGATGTATCCTAAGGTGTGTTGCATACATCTGCCCAAAATTAACTGCGAGGGTATAATTAAGATTTTACTCAAAATATCGTTTTTAAACCCGCTTCTTATAAAATATATAAGCGTATTATTGCTTTGTGCCAAAAATGTATGTAACAGCCAGAAGAAGGCATCACCAACCACACAAAGTGTCTCTAAAGTGCAATCTGAACAGTCATTAAACGTTGGCCTTGACATCTATATCGTATACATATGTTGAGAATAAGTGTGTTTGTAGTAGTTTGTCAAGATCAACTGAAAATACGGATGTATTCGACTGTATCTTTCATTATCCAATTTGTTGGAATTAAAGCTTAATTTAAATCAGTTACTCACCTTATCGAATGCCATGGGACGGGATAGCGTCTCAATAGCTTGCGGGTGGGTCTGTTGAGCAAAGCCTGCAGCTGGAAAAAATGTGCTGTTTTTGCATGGTGCCGAGTTGTCACAATACTGGTTTTGTGGCGCTATAACAGATGCACCCACTTGATGCATGTCAGGATGTTGCTTCAGATGATGATGGCCTAATGAACTCCTACTAAAGGCGCTCGCTGCCTGTGTAGTAGCGGAGATAGCAGTAGCGGTGGAATCACTAGCAGGACGACTTTCATAATTTTCACTGCCAATGCCGCCGTTACTTGCTGTTCCAAATATTATTTGGTTGTTGTTGGCTTGTACTGATGGAAACAGCTGTGTTGATGTTTGTAATGAAATCTGTGATTGAAAGTTCAGTGTGTTCGGTTTGACACATGGGGACAATTGTGTACCATGCTTTTCCTTATGCGGCTGATGTTGTAACACACATAGGCCTGAAGAAGTAGGAGAAGATATTTCGGCTACAAGTGCAGATGAATTGCAAAAAAGTGGTTGTTCATCTTCTGGCAGCCCACTGGACGGCTCCATTTCTGAATTTTCCCTTGGTGATCAACTGCAGATATTGAAAAACTAACAACAATTACTTTTAATTATTTGGTTTCACTGCAATATTTAATACTAAGCATTATGTCTTATGTCTTTATATTGTCATGACAATTTACGGTATAAACCTACTGGTCCGTGCGTAGAATTATAAAACTGTGGGTGCTGCTACCTAAAATCCATGGTGTTCTTGAATATTTTTAAAATTTTTCTGAAATTTATGGATAAACATATTAACTAATCAAAATATATAGATTTTACCCTGCCAATTCTAGCATAATACTTCTTTCTTTTTTCATAAATAATTATTTTTATTACATTTTTATAACCGCTACATATAAAATAGAAACTGTGAGGCCCGTGTAAATTCCAGATTTTAATTCCAAATTTTAATTGGAATTTGGGAACTCTGTATCGGGGATTCCTGGCATGATCATTAGTGGTAAGCGATGTATTGATACATCGAGCACGCAGACGCTCGATTTTACATATCTAAGAATTTTTTAATTTTTTCGCGTAATTTTTTATAAAGTGAATAAAATATCATATTTAACAAGTAACGAAGGGTACAGTCGAGCGCGCTCCACAGTAAGATACCTTTCGGCCAATTTTGACAATCCGTTACAATCTTGTAACCACACTTATAATTTCAAACAAAATTCTTATTAATTATTTTACCACTTATTGCTTACCACCTCACTCACACAAGCAGACACACGCGTAAAAAGTAAAGTGCCACCTCGCGATATCGGGGAAAACTCCTCATAGCAGCGCGCAGGCTTTTGCTGATATTGAATATTTTTGCCGAAGACGTTAACTTGAATATCCTTTGTGATATAGGTCCGATCAGATTGTAACAAGAATATAGGTTCATAAAGTATCCATCAATGTGTATACCAAGAAGATTTGTATATCAAGCAAAAGATTAAGACTTCAATACTTTTGCTTAATAATCGCAAATTACCGATTTGCGGGGGCGATGGATTTAGCATTTGAACTTTTAAATAAACTTCATCTACCTATAATAAACATGACCCTTGAAGCTAAATTTAGTGTTTTTATCTTTTATAATAACTGAGATCTGTTGTCTCAAACAGACAGACAGATATAGCTTAATCGACTCGGCTAATGATCCTGAGTAAGAATATATATACTTTGTAGCGTCTGCCACGCCTCTTTATGCCTGTTACATACATTTGCTCAACAAAGAACTGAAGTCTTAACGTTATACTTTGGTGTATATATAAAAATGGATTCAAGACTGAGGGTTAATAAAAAAAAACACAGCAGGCGTTTATTTTATTAACAATTTTTATACCCTCTTCTCGTAGAGTAGAAGGGTATTATAACTTTGTGCCAACCGAAAATGTTTGTAACAGGCAGAAGGAGAAATCTCCGACCCCATTAAGTATATATATTCTGAATCAGCATGAACAGCCGAGTCGATGTAGCTATGTCCGTCTGTCTGTCTGTCCGTTCGTGTGAAAACCTAGATCTCAGCTATTATAAGAGCTAGAGCTACCAAATTGGATTTGGATTTTTGCCACGCCTCCATCCGCCCCCATAAATCGAAAAAAAAAGTCGATTGTAGCTGCAAATATAGCTCTAAAGAAATGATTCTTTATACATGTGATAAAAACCACCATGCGGGTGTGTTGCGAAAGTTTCATCGGCTGATAAATAAGGAAAGTATTTAAGAAATAGTATTACCCTGTGGCCATGTGCTTATGTCGGTTTTTCCTAATGTTAGTACCCGAGTTCAACTCCAGCAGCAAACAACTTTTTTTTAATTATGTGGCAACTTTTTTTTTTTTTTTTTTAATTATGTGGCAACTTTTTTTTTTAATTATGTGCACCGTAAATATTCATAGTCAAATTTTATCGGTCATTGCGTAAGAAATGCAATGGTCGAGTGGTGATGGTAAATGACTGTTAAGCGAGAGGTCCGGAGTTCAACTCCTGGGTGTGCCGCGGCGACTTATATTTATTTTTTTTGTATCTTATATTTTTTTTTATTTTATAGTGTGTTGGAAAATAAATTTTTAGTATATTTAGAATCGAAAGAGACATTGAGCAGCAACACAAAAAACAAACGTATTGTGAGGCAGCATATATGTATGTATGTATAGGCGTCTCTTTCACACATGCATAATTTAAAGCCCTCTGTTGAAACTAACTGCAAAGTAATAAAAGCAAAGGGCAAAATCCAATAAGAATCGAGTGGAACTTGCATAGGCAAAACAAATTAGAGACGGAAAGTAATAAAAAGCAAGAACGCATTGTTGACATTTGGCACGTGTTTTTCCGAAGAATTGTAGCGGGTATATCACAGTCGAGTCAGCTCGACTGTAGCCTTTCCGACTTTTTTTCAAAACCTAGTTCCAGTAATTTGAACGGTTTCTAATGAACGATCTGTTATGTTACATAAAATATTATCTCAAATATTTGTAATAACTACAACGTCATTTAGAGTGACGTATTCTTATATTGTATATACGACGAGTCTGATTATCGATGCATTGCCAGGGACGTGGCAAAAACTATGCAAGCTCTTCACTTCCACTGTCAACTCAGGGGAATCCGAAAGACCGTATTAATAGGCTGATCTCGAATTCTATGGACTGCTATATAATAGAGATAGCAGTCCGTATTTTAAATCTTTTAATTTCTCTTTCACGAGATGGAAGGTGAGGTAGCATCATCAGTACGTCACACGAGCTACGCATCGAGGGGCGATGATAACTTCGGGGGAAGGCAGCACTAAGTTCATGCATTTTTCGGCAGTTCAGAGATTGATCGCCCAGATATGATCTCTCGAACTGGCGCATCAAATTCACTAGATCGCCCAATGACATTCCACTCTTTCGCGTCAATTGTATGACAACTCATAGCTTTAACGGCATCTTCGCCTTGTTGTCTCAATTCGCCCATATTTGGTTTGCTGGTCCTGCACTCTTGTTTAATTGGACTGGTACGAACTGTGTAATCGCCTGCAGAAGCATTATCGAAACCAGAGGACAGACAGAGACATCCAGAACGCGATGCGACGTCGTAAGCAGGGTAGCAACGAAAGCTTGTAACGACCGAAGTCCAGTAACGTCCCCTGCACACCCTGTCTAAATTACAGCCGGCTAAGCTCAGGGAAAATGGGCGGGGTTTTGTGTGCAGGTTCGGTTATCGATGTTACTAGAAAATATCGACAGGTTATAGGACTGCTAGAAGAGGGAGTGGCAAGAAATGGGAAGGCCAAAATAAACGGACGGACTACTCCTAACGAACGATCTAGTCGGAGAGCTAGATTTAATGCTCTCCTTCTTCACCCACCCAACCATGTATTATCGATATCGGAATACCGATACTACCCATATTGCTGTTATGTTACCGTCCCTAGTTCCTCAAAAACTAGATTTATTCCATATTAAGTTTCTTTAATGTCACTTATAATTAACATTTATTGCGCATACAGCTTCATGCTGCATGATAATTTAAAAAAAAAACCTAGCCTTACTTCCCTAATATTTCATCCTTTTTGATTATTCCTTCTTTAATTTTTACTCTTTAAATAATTTCTATATTTGTAATTTGGGTCGATACGTTATTTGTACGTAAGAGAGATGAGCAAAGTATTTGATCAGCGATAGTTAGGCGATAGTTTGAAAGTATATAATATAATCGGCTTATTTTTATACCCTTGCAGAGGGTATATTAATTTTAGCCAGAAGTTTGCAACGCACCTTAGGAGACATCTCCGACCCTATAAAGTATATATATTCTGAATCAGCATCACCAGAGGAGTCGAGAAATGGATGTCCGTCTGTCCGTCCGTCCGTCCGTCCGTCTGTTGCAACACAAACTAGTCTCTCAGTTTTTGAGCTATCTTCATGAAACTTGGCACACAAGCTTCTTATTGATGTAGGCTGTAAATAAGTCGGAACGAGCCAGATCGGACCGATATATCGTATAGCTGTCAAAGAAGCTATCGGCCGATTTCGGTTGTTTTTCAAGATATTGCAAAAAGATTTGGCAATTCTTATTACGTTCTTAATGTGCTGTCAAAATTGTATCAAAATCGGACCATTATAACATATAGCTGCCATAGGAACAATCGGCTGAAATCAGGGTTTTTGTATGCAAACCTGTTTTGTTTTTGGAAATACCGCACATTATCAATACTTTTTAATGTTATACAGTAACCCGCCCTTAGTTTTTCCTTTTAAATATCTCAGACGTTTATATTCTATAGCTGTTATAGGAACAATCAGTCAGTCCGTCTGTCTGTTGCAACGCAATTGCGTTATTGAGCTATCTTCATGAAACTTTGCTCACAAGCTTCTTATTTCTGCCCTCTTTAAATAAGTCGGAACGGGCCAGATCGGACTGATATATCGTATAGCTGTCATGGAGCCTATCGGCCGATTTTCGTTATATTTCAAGATATAGCTATCAGGCTTACCACATCCAAATCTAAGTGTGTCCCTAATAATAAAGTTCGAAATCGAACTTTTATAACTTATAACGATCAACGATCGGTCTAATGAAGGTTCATGTTGCAATTTTATGGAAACCTGAGTACTATTACATGTAGCTGTTAAACAAAAAATCATATAGCTGTCAAACGTATTTTTGAATAAGAACTTTCCAAATTTAGATTTTATGACCAACACATCCTTTACAACACAAAGACATTTCCTCATAACATTTTGTGTTAAGTATATAAGAAATC
Organism: Zaprionus inermis; assembly: GCA_018151445.1. NCBI lineage: Eukaryota > Metazoa > Arthropoda > Insecta > Diptera > Drosophilidae > Zaprionus > Zaprionus inermis. Next base: position 43,032 of record JAECXD010000001.1, read on the forward strand.
CAGGTATATACAAAAGCATTAAAAGGTAGAATTATTTTTTTTTAAGCAGGTGTTTGATTCATAGCCTTAATCAGGTTAAAATCTCGACTTCCTGTACTGTTATAATTGTTCAATAAATACCACAGAAACCAGCAGCAATCCAAATATATTTTATATTTTGTATAACTGCAAGGGTATGAAACCTTCGGCAAGCCGAAGGTAGCCTTGCTTTCTTGTTTTTTTTTTGTTATTGTAATCGACTCACCCGTGATCCGTTGGGGCCCTGACGAAACAGCTGAGGAAAAATAATAATGACACAATAACAACACCAAGAATACTCTCACACCAAAGCAAATCTTCTGTCCTATCACTCAATCTCTGTTTTATTTACTTTATCATCACTTTTGTTGATCTTTATTTACGTTACAAAGTTTTCGTTTGTGTGTAGCCGAATGATGAATAAAAATGAAAATGAAAATGAACAAAAAGGTAATGAAAAAAAAAGAAATTGAAATCAAAAAGGATTAACAAATTAATTGAAATGAAAACAAAAAATAATATAGTATAATATAATATAATATAGAAAATGAATAAATGAATGAATTAAAATGAATGTGAAAATATGAATGCGAGTTGGTTATGCGTTCTGTAAGTATTCGAGAGTGCGTTTATAGCACGTGTGTGTATATATACATGAATGTGTTTTTGTGTGTGAAACTTGTGAGTAGGTGTTTAACAGTGTGAATGTTTGTGTGTTGGGTGTTGGGTGGGGGCAGGCATGCACTGCCGCCTTCAAAAGAAAAAATAGGCGCGAAAGCGCTAGCGCTTCTCTGGCCACACGAGGTTCAGTTTGGCCTCGACCTGACTTCAATGCCAAACACCCGTGGTGGGGCTCCAGATTAGTAAACCCAAAGGAAAATGTGCTATACAAATGTATACAAGACATCAACATAAATACTCTTTCAACTGGCAAGCCTACATACTGGCCTACTGATAATCGAAAAATACTGGATTTGATGGATTTCATAGCCTTCTTTGGAATCCCACAATCGCACTTGCACATTACGGAAAGTTTTGACCTGAGTTCGGATCACTCACCATTTATTGTGACATATAGTGCAATAGCTCAAACCTTGGTTAGACCATACAAGGTCATAACTAACAGCACAAACATACATGATTTCAAATGCTATTTGCAGGCACACACCAGTCTGGAAATCCCACTTAAGACAGAGGATGAAATCGACTCCGCTGTGGAACTTTTAACCAGACAAATTCACAAAGCTAGCTTGATATGCACGAAAAATGTTCCCAATCATCAACCGTTAAAGCAGCGTTAACTCCCAGCTAAAATCGGGCGACAAATACAAAATAAACGGAATCTCAGGAAAAGATGGCAGGAAACATGTTACCCTGGGACAAAAGAATATACAACAAGGCGGCATCTGACCTTAAGAAAATGTTATCAGATTTAAGAAATGAATCTTTCGCTGCCTATCTCAAAGAACTTGATCCACGTTCTAGCAACCATGAATACAACCTGTGAAGGGCTACAAAATATCTAATACGACCCACAAGAAGAAACACAATAGTTCGCAAAAGCAATGGCGTATGGTGCAGGTCTGACGAAGAACAAGCTGAAGCATTTACCCAGCGTTTACATTCCGTATTTCAACCAAATGATATTGCTAATCATTCAGCAGAGGATATAGATATCTTCCTTGACTCACCCTGCCAAATGAGCTTACCAATTCGCAAAATCAGATAATGAAGTCAAGTAACAAATAAAAGAGTTGAACAACAAAAAAGCACCAGGCCCAGACAAAATTAATGCCATAACTTTGAAAAATCTTCCAATAAAATGTATTCGCTTTTTTACGCTCGTATTTAATGCAATACTCAGGACAGACCACTTTCCAAGACAATGGTGCAGAGATTATCATGATCCTCAAGCCACATAAATCAGATAACGAACTAACATCATACAGTCCCATTAGCTTACTGAAAATATTCTCGAAAGTATTTGAAAAAATACTTTTAAAGAGAATGTTGACAATCTTAGACGAACTTACGATCATACCCAAACATCAGTTTGTATTTATAAGGGGCCACAGAATTCCTGAGCAATGTCATAGAGTTATTAATTTAATTACGTCAGCTTTTGAAAGTAAACAGTACTGTACTGCAGCATTTCTTGATGTTCAACAAGCCTTTGACCATGTTTGTCATAATGGCCAAAATTATAAGATAAAGTGGCTGCCTGCACCATATTTTCTTCTATTGAAATCATACTTAAGCGAAAGATGTTTCTATGTGCAACAAAGGAATGAGTCGTCGGCATTTTATCCCATCAATGCAGGTGTCCCACAAGGAAGCGTGCTGGGACCAGTTTTATACACATTATACACGGCTGACATGCCAACAACAAATGCTTGTATTGTTGCTACAAATGCTGACGACACAGCCATCTTAGCAACAAGTACATGTAGAGAGGAAGCTTCCCGGCTGCTGCAAGCAGAACTCACAGCAATTGAAGAATGGCTGATAGCCTGAAAAATAAATGTCAACACTGGCAAGTCAGTCCACATCACATTTGAACTACGTCAGGGTGACTGCTTAGAAGTTTTTCCAAATGGTTCAGTATCCCAAGAAGTAATTGTGTAAAGTACTTAGGCTTACATATCGACCGCAGACTTACATGGAAAAACCATATTGTAGCTAAGCGTCAGCAATTAAAACTGAAAACTATGAAAATAACATGGCTACTAAGTCGAAAAAGCTCACTAACTTTTGAAAATAAGGTTAGACTCTACAAAGCAATACTAAAACCAGTGTGGACCTATTCCATACAGATATGGGGAACTGCTAGCAACTCGAATGTCGAGATCATACAGCGTTACCAGTTCAAAATTTTACGGAAATTAGTTAATGCACCATTTTATGTAACTAATGCAAACATATGTAAGTTAACAAACAATCAAGTTCATATTCCCTTAGCAACTAAGTAGCTTCGCATAAACAATGTTGACGCGCCGTAACTGCGCTGAGAACTTTCGGCGTTGGAAAGCTTACACTTCCCATTCGGAGTGCTGCGCTGCGCCGCGAGTAATGCTGAGTCGGCTTGCCGCTCGGGTCTCGATGGCGCGATGCATAGGGTAAGATAAGAAAAGAAGATCGACTGTACTTTTAGTTCTTGCAAAGCTGCTTAATAAATCACAGCTCTACTCCGGCACAACCCTTTGTTTCTGGCCATGCAAGAGGAAAGCCTTCATTTGCGAATATTGTCAGAGGAAGTCAGTCCGTCGCCAAGCCTGCCGCTACTATCCCCCATGCAAGCGCTAACCTTGAGTCCAAGCTGGAACAGCTGTTTACTAGGCTTGACAGGATGATGTCTCTAGATGAAACGCTAATGCAACTGCTCTTGCAAACTCGCACCTTCCCTTCTGCTGCTCAAAATGGGTCTTCTTAAGGTAGCAGCTTGGAATGCCAATGGGGCCTCCTCGAAGACTAATGAGATTCTCGCCTTCATCGAGCTTCACGAAATTGACATCCTCCTGCTGTCGGAAACCCATTTCGTTTCCCGGTCCACCTTCAAAGTTCCTGGCTTTACCCTCCACACTGCCAACCACCCGGATGACAGCCAACGTGGAGGTGCGGCGATCCTCATCAGATCACTCATCTCCCATCAACCCTTCTCCACCCTGTCGGAAAATCACATCCAGGCAGCAGTTATCCAGCTGACGGCAAGCAGGGGTACCTTTAACATTGCCTCAGTATACTGCTTCCTAACCTCAGCTGGACGGAGGCTGACGTTGAGCTGATCATCGCTCAATTTGGCACAAAGTTCCTTGCGGCAGGTGATTGGAACGCAAAGCACAGATAGTGGGAAAACTACAGGATGTGCACTAGAGGCAGGGTGCTGTTCTCTACCCTGGCGAAGGTATCGACATCGTTGCAACTGGAGAAGCTACTTGCTATCCCTTTCGAGCAAGTGCCACTCCAAGTGCCATCGATTTCGGGATTTCCAAAGGATTCAGACAGCAAGAAATCAATGTGAAAATACTGTCAGAACTGTCATCTGACCATCTCCCCCTGCTGTTTGAGCTGGATGAAGACGCCCAGCTATTCAAAGGTGTCACAAAAATGTTGTCACCTACTGCAAATACCGTGGCCTTCAAGGAGCACATCGAGGCTACAGTAGATCTCAACATCCCCATTGACACCTGCAATAGTCTGGAAGCGTATGTAGATTACCTCGCAGGTACAATCGCGGAAGCAGCACGGAGGGCCACACCACCCCCACACCAAGCTCGTCACACGACCGCAAGGAGGGCTCCCATCTTGAGCTTGGAGGCTAGGGAGCTGCTCTCTCACAAAAGGCGCCTCAGGAGACGGTACATCGCAGCAGGAGATCCTAGCATCAAGCAGCTATACTCTAGCACCACTAACAGACTGCACCGTTTGCTAGCTAGGACCCGACGAGAAAATCTGGATACCCTGCTGGAGGGAACTGGCCCAGATAACAACAGCAATTTTTCGCTATGGAGGCTCACAAGAGGAATCAATAGACAGCCGTTGTTTCAATCACCCGTCATGAGTCACAGTGGCCTCTGGCTCAAGACGGACGATGAAAAAGCGAGGGCATTTGCTTCGCACCTGACCTCCACCTTCATGCCCTTCAACCTAACAGATGACTCAAACCGCGTAGCTATCAACAACTTCCTGGACACTCCGACTGCACCGGCTCGCCCCATTAGACATACCACACCGCAGGAAGTCATGATGCAGCTGAAGTCGCTGCAAATTAAGAAAACCCCTGGCTACGATGGCATCGACAACCGTGCTGCGAAGTCTCTGCCACGCAAAGGAGTCCTAGCCTAAGTAAAAATATTTAATGCCATGCTAGGGCTAGGGCACTTTCCAAGGCAATGGAAGCGTGCACGTATCATCATGATACCTAAAGCCGGAAAGCCGCCAACGCAGATCGATGCATATCGCCCAATCAGCTTGCTACCAACTTTCTCCAAGATTTTTGAGAGATTACTCTTAGCTCGTCTGATGGAACTGCCGCAAGTAGTCAACCATTTACCACGACACCAATTTGGTTTCAGGAAGTCCCATGGATGCCCTGAACAAGTACATCGACTGGTAAACCAGGTGACGCATGGCTTCGAGCACAAACTCTACACGGTCGGCGTCTTTCTAGACGTGAAGCAAGCGTTTGACAGGGTGTGGCATGAGGGCCTCCTATTCAAAATGAAAGCTCTCCTTCCTGCTCCCTACTATGCCATCCTGAGATCCTTCATCTCCTATCGGACGTTCGACGTTGCAGTGCGTGATGCTCGGTCCAGCCTGGAAGAGATTCACGCAGGAGTTCCACAGGGAAGTGTTCTTGGGCCCTTCCTGTACACCCTATACACTGCCGATTTGCCATCTCCCGCCAACAACACCGAAGTTTCCCCGGCTCAGCTGCTCCTGGCCACTAACGCCGATGTCATCGCCATGCTGGCGTCTCATTCTTCGCTGCAAGCCGCCTACAATGCAGTCCATTAACTCCTCAAAGTCAGCCTGTATAACTTGTTCCCTGCGGCCCGGAACTTGCACAGGTCTAACTTTCGATGGAAACCCTATCAACAATGTCACATCGCACTGCTATCTAGGAGTACATCTGGATCGGAGACTGACCTGGAGGGCCCACAAATCTAAGTCCCTGGCGAAACTAAGAAAGCTCGACTGGCTCTTCCACTCCAGCAAGCTTCAAATGAGCTCTAAGGCTCTTTTAATCAAAGCCATACTTGCTCCAACGTGGAGTTATGGCATCGAGGTGTGGGAAACTGCCGCCAAATCCCAGCTCAATAGGTTCCGAGTGGTCCAGTCGAGAGCTGCACGTCACGCATCTGGGCTCCCCTGGTACGTGACGAACAGATCTGAAAGTTACCCTTCTTGGGGATCAGATCACAGGCTTGTGGTCCACCCGAACCGACTGGCAAATATACTAGTTAATCCCATCTCCCTCCATAGGCTGAAGAGGGTACACCCCAGCGATCTCCCTACCCGGAGGATAATATAATATACTACACATTAAGTAATTAATAACTAGATAAATTTTTCCCTTTTTGTACTTAATAATTAAGAAACCACTTGGTCTCATATACTTTTTATAAACACATTAGGTTAAGTTCAGAGGAGTTGACTGAACGATTCCTTTTGGAACCAAATAAATAAATAGAGGGTAAGATAAGAAAAGAAGATCAACTGTACTTTTAGTTCTTGCAAAGCTGCTTAATAAATCACAGCTCTACTCCGGCACAAGCCATAGATATCTTTGCTCTTAATTACAAACACCTTGCTAAGCCACAAGGCTAGCAATATAACCAAGGGGGCAAAGTCAAGCCCTCCAACATAGTCTACCTAAAAGGTTCCAAGGCACACCTCTACTGAAGACGGGAGACCTCTGGACCATCAAGTTGGAGATCTACTTAACTGCTCCAAGGCATACCTCTACAGAAGCGGGAGACCTCAGGACCATTAAATAGGAGATCAACTTAATTGGCGCCCAACTTCACCACGAACAACAGTCTAGCTGACAGGGTAGTTAAGCCACAAAACATGTAAGTTTGACAAGTTATTTCCACGGCATCCCATCAAGTGTCTCTAGCAAAGAAAAACGAGTGAGAAAAAAAAAGAATTCATTGATGGTTGTGAAACTCAGTTTGACTGATTGCTGATTATGGCATACCTCTTTAAGGAAATAAACAGTGCATACCTTTTATTGCCTAGCCTATAAAATAAATATAGCCTACTTTTTCCTGCCAGATTTAATAAGCCGATCGTTTGTGCTCGGCGAAAGTATATATTTGTATTGTGTCAACCAACCAATGAGTTGGGCGGGTACATACAGAGACGTAAAGGTTGAATACGAGAATGAGGACAGTTGGGAAGAGGAACGAGCAAGCCCGATAGTAGATCAGCCCTTAGCTAATTCCCCCATAAACAACATCATGGACCCCGCCCAGATCCAAGCACTTGTCGAAAATGCCGTCAGACGGGCATTGGCACAACAACAGTTTCAAACACAAATCAACTCCCTAGCTGCTCGGGTACAAAGTTTGCAGGTGGAAACACCGCAAATCGTCACGTACGAAAAGGTTACTGTGAATCCGGAGGTTAGGTGTGACTTACCACTAGACTTAATCAAGTCCGTGCCAGAGTTCTGGGGCACCGAAGATGAGTATGTGGCCTGGAGTCAAGCGGCCACATACGCTTATCACCTATTCAACGGCAGCATTGCTCACTACCAAGCTGTAGCTATCCTACGAAACAAGATTCGAGGCGCAGCTGGAGCCTTACTCGTATCTCACAATACTGTGTTGAATTTCGATGCCATTTTGGCTGGGTTAGACTGCACGTACTCGGACAAGACATCCCTACGCCTACTGAGGCAGGGATTAGAGATGGTCATGCAAGGTGAACTGCCATTGATGCAATACTACGACGAAGTCGAGAAAAAGTTGTCGCTCGTCACCAACAAGATTGTGATGACACACAAGCAAGAGGGTGCTGACTTACTCAACGCTGAAGTAAGGGCAGATGCCCTGCATGCTTTCATTTCGGGTCTTAAAAAGTCCCTTAGAGCTGTGGTTTTCCCGGCTCAACCTAAAGACTTGCCATCTGCCTTGGCTCTGGCCAGAGAGGCGGAAGCTAGCATTGGTGCATGTTCGCTAATTCCTACGCCAAGGCCGTAGAGGATCGAGCGCAAACATCTGGAAACGGCAAGGGTCGCCCCCAGGGTAGACAAGGGAAAGACTACAAGGAAAAACAGGGCCAGGCCAGAAATCCACACTTCGCCAGGCGACAAAAAGGTAATGCTAATGGGCAGACCAATAATGACAACCAGGCGCAAGCACCTCAACCTATGGAGGTCGACGCGTCCTCCGTTCAGGCAGCGCACTGAGTACAATAAGAACAACCCTAATGAGTCCAATGCCTATAAGAGGAGAAATTCCTCGGACCGCTCGACAGGTCTAAGACGCCAACGTATCAATAATGTTGTTCAAGAAACCCCTAAGGCAAAAGACCCCAAACAGGAGTATGAAAAGGCAGCAAAGGCTGCAGTCGAAGATATCGACAGTGACAATGAGTACGCCCCAAGCGACGACTCACTGAATTTTTTAGGGGACGCTCCCGGTTGCCGTTCATTGAACGACGGTTGGCTGGGAGAACTTTAAGGATGTTGATTGACACTGGCGCGGCAAAAAATTACATTAAGCCCGTAAAGGAGCCTGCCTCCGTTCAAAAGGAATTCAAGGACACAATGCTGACAAGGAAAAAGGCCTTCTCTACTTCACATGAAGCTCTCCCTTTCAACACCGCGGTCACTGCCACAATTCGTACAGTAGACAACGAACCGGTGTACTCAAGAGCTTACCCAAACCTCAAGGGTGTTTCCGACTTCGTAAACAACGAAGTCGAACAATTGCTAAAGGATGGCATCATCAGGCCATCAAGGTCACCCTATAACAGCCAGACGTGGGTTGTCGACAAAAAAGACACTGACGCCTTCGGTAACCCGAACAAGAGGTTGGTCATAGATTTCAGAAAGCTCAATGAGCGGACCATCCCAGACCGTTACCCCATGCCTAGCATTCCCATGATTCTAAGTCAGGGTATCACCAAATATACCTTGCGGAGCATGACTGCGAGAAGACGTCGTTCTCGGTAAATGGCGGCAAATACGAATTTTGTCGTCTGCCGTTCGGCTTGAGAAATGCAAGCAGCATTTTTCAAGGAGCCTTAGACGATGTACTAAGAGAACAAATTGGGAAGATATGTTGTCTATGTAGATGACGTAAGAATTTTCTCAGAGAACGAATTCGACCACGTCCGCCACACCGATACTGTGCTGAAATACCTAATCGATATGAGAGTAAGCCAGGGAAAAGACTAGGTTCTTTAAAGAAAGTGTAGAACATCTCGGATTTATAGTAAGCAAGGACGGAACTAAATCCGATCCGGAAAAGGTGAAGGCCATTTAAGAGTACCTTGAACCAGATAGCGTCTACAAAGTTAGATCTTTCCTTGGCTTACCCAGCTACTACAGAGTCTTTATCAAAGACTTTGCCGCTATAGCCCGTCCGATTACAGATATCCTGAAAGGGGAAAACGGTTCGGTGAGTACACACATGTCTAAAAAGATGCGTGTTGAGTTTAATGAACGGAACGTATTTCAAAGGCTGCGTAACATTATCCGAGGATGTTATTCTCAAGTACCCCGACTTCAAAAAGCCCTTTGACCTCACCACAGATGCGTCGGCAAGTGGCATCGGTGCAGTCCTGTCTCAAGAGGGCAGGCCGATCCCCATGATATCTCGTACCCTCAAACAGCCCGAGCAAAACTATGCCACAAACGAAAGGGAATTGCTGGCGATTGTATGGGCCTTAGGTAAGATGCTGAACTTCCTGTATGGCTCCAGGGAAATCAATATATTTACCGACCACCAACCTCTCACATTCGCTATTGCCGATAGGAACACGAATGCTAAGATTAAGAGGTGGAAATCCTATATAGACCAACACAACGCCAAGGTTTTTTACAAACCTGGCAAAGAAAATTTCGTGGCAGATGCCCTCCCTAGGCAAGATCTGAATGCTCTACAAAACGAACCCCAGTCAGACGCTGCGACTATTCACAGCGAGCTATCCCTGACCTACACGGTCGAAACTACTGATAAACCGTTAAATTGATTCAGGAATCAGATCATTTTGGAGGCAGCACGGTTTCTGCTCAAGCGAAACATAGTTCTGTTCCGAAGCAAAACTCGACACTCGATCAGTTTCACTGACAAGAGCCATTTATTGCAAGCCCTGAAAGAAGTCGTTAACCCCGATGTGGTAAACGCGATTCATTGCGACTTGCCCACTCTAGCAAGTTTCCAACTCGACCTCATTACCCATTTCCCGGCAACCCAATTCCGTCATTGCAAGAATGTCGTGTCAGATATAACCGATAGGAACGAGCAGTTAGAGATCGTCACTGCAGAACACAATCGTGCGCACAGAGCCGCGCAGGAAAATATTTAACAAGTCCTTAGTGACTACTATTTTCCTAAAATGGGCAGTTTAGCAAAGGAAGTGGTAGCTAATTGCAGAGTCTGCACCCAAGCAAAGTATGACAGGCACCCGAAGAAGTAAGAGCTCGGGGAAACACCGATCCCCAGTTATACTGGTAAAATGGTGCATATTGACATATTCTCAACAGACAGGAAGCTATTCCTGACTTGCATTGACAAATTTTCTAAATTTGCATTACTGCAACCAATGCTGTCCAGAACAATATTGGACACAGCACCCCTGCTGCAGATTATTAACTTTTTCCCCTATATCAAAACGGTCTATTGCGATAACGAACCCGCATTCAACTCAGAAACTTTCACCTTAATGCTCAAGAACAGCTTTGATTTTGACATAGTGAATGCGCCCCCACCTCTCAGCTCGTCCAATGGCCAAGTTGAACGGTTTCACAGCACATTGGCAGAAATTGCCAGATGTCTGCAGCTAGACAAAAAGACAAATGACACAGTAGAACTAATCCTGAGGGCAACGGTAGAATATAACATAACCGTGCACTCGGTAACTCGTGAGAGGCCAATTGAGGTCATTCACTCATGGGCCCTCGAGCGTTGCCTAAACCTCAAGGCCAGATTGGTTAAAGCTCAGTAGGATAGCATCGGAAGATGCAACCCTAACAGACAAAACCGTGTGTTGGAGGTAGGAGAACAGATCTTTGTAAAAAAAACAACAAGAGGTTAGGAAACAAGCTGACCCCATTGTGCACGGAACAGAAGGTTCAAGCAGACCTGGGAACGTCTGTTCTCATTAAGGGGAGGGTGGTCCATAAGGACAACCTCAAGTAGGCGCTCCCTCTACAGTTAATTAATAAGTTATGTTAAGGAAAACCCGCTAGAGGTTGATACAGATCGCCTGAGAACGTTGTTGTCCGTCCTTAATGTACACCAAAGGATGGCCTAGATGGCCTAGATACTCCTGATGACTCCGATTTCCTAAAGAGCAAGATAACGGAGGCTCAGCTAATGGAATCTAACTCTAGGCAGATAACCATCAACTCAGAGACTCAAAAACAAATTAATAAATTAACCGACACAATTAATAAGATAATTAATGCCCGGAAAAACGACTTGGTTGAAACCCCACATTTATTCGAAGCGCTATTGGCAAGAAATAGGATGCTTTCTACAGAAATCCAAAATTTGATTCTTATCATTACGCTGGCCAGGTCGAATGTAGTAAATCCCACAATCCTTGGTCATGCCGATTTGAAATCGCTTGTCGAACAAGACACGCCCATAGTAAGCTTAATAGAAGCATCTAAAATCAGAGTCCTCCAGTCCGCAAACATTATCCACATTATCCACTAATAGCCTACCCAAAGGTTAAGTTCAGGTGCAAGAAGGTCGCTGTCTACCCGGTCTCCCATCAACACATCATCTTACGCCTCGACGACGACACACTGGCGGAATGTGAAGATGTGATTAGCACAGATGGTGAGCCAGAGATTCTGATCGAGGGAACCCACCTGGTGACCTTCAAGCGAACGGCAACCATCAATGGTTCTGAGTTTGTAAACATTCGAAAGGCACTAAACAAGCAACCAGGAAGCGTCAGGCCTCCACTATTTAACATCGTCGGCCACGACCCGATGCTTAGTATCCCTCTGCTACACAGAATGAACAACGAAAATGTGCCCTCCATTCAAAGTTTTAAGGAAGAAGTTGAATCCGCAGGCTCGCCTAGGGTCTGGTGCGCAGCTGGTGTCAGCCTAAACGTCGGTCTAATTGGCTTACTTTATCTGGTATTAAGAAGAAGACGAGCCTCCGAGGAAGTACAGCTGACCATCGACAATTCAGCTTGACCAAGGACGGTCAAAACCTGTGGGCGGGGGGGGGATGGGTTAGTAAACAAACATTCAAGTTCATATTCCCTTAGCAACTAAGTAGCTTCGCATAAACAATGTTGACGCGCCGTAATTGAGTCCAGCGCTCTGCGCTGAGAACTTTCGGCGTTGGAAAGCTTACACTTCCCATTCGGAGTGCTGCGCTGCGCCGCGAGTAATGCTGAGTCGGCTTGCCGCTCGGGTCTCGATTACGCGATGCATTGCTCGCGTAGGGTAAGATATGAAAAAAAGATCGACTGTACTTTTAGTTCTTGCAAAGCTGCTTAATAAATCACAGTTCTACTCCGGCACAAGCCATAGATATCTTTGCTCTTAATTACAAACACCTTGCTAAGCCACAGAGCTAGCAATATAACCAAGGGGGCAAAGTCAAGCCCTCCAACATAGTCTACCTAAAAGGTTCCAAGGCACACCTCTACAGAAGACCATCAAGTTGGAGATCTACTAAACTGCTCCAAGGCATACCTCTACAGAAGCGGGAGACCTCTGGACCATTAAATAGGAGATCAACTTAATTTGTACATACAAATCTCAATATCTCTCTAGTTAAGGAAGAAATTAAAAAACATAGTAAAAATTATACTAAAAGACTATACAACCATGAAAACAATCTAGCCTTAAGTTTATTATATAATAGCTTTACAATAAGAAGATTAAAACGACTACATATCCTTGATCTCTCAGATAGGTAATTAACTGTAACCAAATGTGAAATGAATACAACAATGGATTTCAATGGGAATCTACTCTTCCTGTTAGTTTTTAAGTTTCGTTATTAATTTTACGCATTGTCTACAGACAGAATGTAAATAAAGAAATGTAAATAAAAAAAAAAAAAAAATGTGCACGGGTGCGTAAGCTCCACAGCCGAATGCAGTGGAGCGAGTGAATCGCTCAATTAATGCGGCGGAGATCATATGTACAGGGAGATCAGCCGGAATGGGAAGCTGGCAACTCTATATCGTGCCCTACTGCCACGATCATTGTTGGTAAGCGATGTAGTGATACATTGAGTACGCCAGCGATACCTATCGGGCTCGATCTCACATATCTACGATTTTTTTCGCGTTTTATTAAGTGAGTAAAATATTTTATTATAAATCTCATAGCGTCAGGCGCTTGTACTTGCTTACCTCGTGGCACTACCTCTTATATGTTTTTGCGCCAATTGGTGCGCTAGCGCTCCCGCGTTTTCTAATTGTGCAGTTCATTTCTAGCAAAACAATTTGTTTGTTTTGTTTGAATTATAATTAATATTTTAATGTTCTTGCATATTATTCATTTGGTGGTCAAGAGGCTTATGAACGCTAACGACTAATGCATATTGCTCCCATGTAACTACATTATAATAACTGGCCAATATCAAGGGAGTGGTGTTTTCATATACATTCCATGGATACCGATGTGTTATTGATAAAACTCGTTTAATTGCGATATCTTGAGAAATAAGAAAATCGGCATGTATGCCAAGTTTAATTTATATAGCTCTTAAACAGAAAAACTAGTTTGAATTGAAACTTATAGACGGACAAGGCAATATGGCTTATCAAGTACTCAAAATATATATAAGTACTTTGTGGAGTTGGTTTCAAAGATCTGAGCAAAATGAAAATACGCTCTGCAAGGGTATAACAAGTATTTAGGTAATCGTTCGATTTATCGATTATTTTCATTTGTCATTGTTTAATCGATTAATGATTGAATTCAATTGACCTCTTGATTCATTTTTTAATCTTTTTTATTTTTTTTGCTGTCTCCACGTATATAGGACACTAGTCGAGTCCACCCCTCCACATCTGTCTATTCGACTCCCAGTCTGTATGATTGCCTACTTCTCAGCTATTTTAAAAGCTAGATACTACATTTTTAGCATAGCAATTATTGTATATTATAAGCTTTAATCATATATTTCAAGGTTAGAGTGCCACGCCTTGTCTGTGTCTGCGCTCGTGTCCTTGGTGATCCAAAGAAACCTGAACCACGCCGGAGAAGCCTGGGCTACTCTATGCAGGGTTGAAAAGCAACCTGGCTCTCGCTTAGGTGCCATGGTTGATCAATAACCACATCTATGGACTATTTTGCGGTTTAATACCGAATTAAAGGAGCTTCTTGCACTGCTAAATTGTGAATTAGAGACAAGTCATTTCCCTAAAACCATCTTAACTGTCAAAAACCTGGTGGACAAGGCTATTAAGGTAGCCACTTCGGATGGAATTCGGGAAGTAGTTATTGCTTCTGCCTTTTTCCCGGGTAACGAGGTTGAAGTTCCTCCAATTCATTGTGATGCCAATGCATATCGCCAAGTGTGGGGAAGCAGCGACATCAACAAACATGGTGAGTCCTTATTAGAATATCTATTGTGTTATCAATTAGATGTATCTAACGTAGTGTTAAAACATAATTTTATTAACGCTATTTGGGAGAAGGTTCTTTCTTTCTTTCTTTCCAACTGACGGATCACAGACGATGCGACGATATGATATTCTGCTGGATTTCTTATAGTCCGTCAAATGACCATCAGAAATCCAAAAGAACTCTTTCTATCCTCTGTAGCTTGTAAAGCAGACCAACTGGTCAGCATGGAAAAACTATCGATAAAATAGACCTTGCTGCAAATCAGCTCCAAGAAGTCCTTTTCTCATTTTTCGACGACAGTTCAGTTTGGAAAACTCTAAAGGTCAACCTCAAAGTACTACGGTGGAACGTGGAACTTGGGGCACAAATAAGGAAGGGTAGAAATCTCTCAAGAAGGTCAAATCTAACCGGGCCTAGCTTGGACGTTCACAGGAATGCTTTTACCAACTACAGACAAAAAATAAGGAACGAAACACGATACCTGGATCACTGCTGTGATAGCATAGAGAGTCTTCACAATGTATAAGTGAAAGAATCGTATAATGGCATAGAGCTCCAAGTAAAAGCGGATGACTTTTCCATTATATTTCTGCATAAATAAACCATGGAAAGCTAACCCGGATCTATCCAGTCAAGTTGACTGTAGATTGTTTCGCTCTATTTAAAGCTTCAGGAGGTGATCAAATCTTTCCTGCCCTTCTTCTAAGTAGCTCGGATCCTTCATCCACTGTTTGGCTTTCTTAAAACCAATTTTACTTGAGGATACATACCCAACTCTTGGAGGAAAGTTAGTCAACTAGTTGATCAGTCTTACTTTTCTTCCGATAATGACTGAAGAAAGGCTAATTAATCTCCACATTTGGTGAACTTTGCAGACATCCAAACCTCTGCTCCCCAGTCGTTCTCCGCATGTTCGTCTCCAAGAACATTCCTCTGTGCTTTTTATACCCTTGCAGAGGGTATATTAATTTTAGCCAGAAGTTTGCAACGCACCTTAGGAGACATCTCCGACCCTATAACATATATATATTCTGAATCAGCATCACCAGAGGAGTCGAAAAATGGATGTCCGTCTGTCCGTCCGTCCGTCCGTATGTTGCAACGCAAACTAGTCTCTCAGTTTTTGAGCTATCTTCATGAAACTTGGCACACAAGCTTATTATTACTGTAGGCTGTAAATAAGTCGGAACGAGCCAGATCGGACCGATATATCGTATAGCTGTCATAGAAGCTATCGGACGATTTTTGTTGTTTTTCAAGATATTGCAACAAGATTTGGCAAATCCTATTCTTATTACGTTCTTAATGTGCTGTCAAAATTGTATCAAAATCGGACCACTATAACATATAGCTGCCATAGGAACAATCGGCTGAAATCAGGGTTTTTGTATGCAAACCTGTTTTGTTTTTGGAAATACCGCACATTATCAATACTTTTTAATGTTATACAGTAACCCGCCCTTAGTTTTTCCATTTAAATATCTGAGACGTTTATATTCTATAGCTGTTATAGGAACAATCAGTCAGTCCGTCTGTCTGTTGCAACTCAAATTAGTCCCCCAGTTATTGAGCTATCTTCATGAAACTTGCCACACAAGCTTATTATTGATGTAGGCTGTAAATAAGTCGGAACGAGCCAGATCGGACCGATATATCGTATAGCTGTCATAGAAGCTATCGGTCGATTTTTGATGTTTTTCAAGATATTGCAACAAGATTTGGCAAATCTTATTCTTATTACGTATTTAATGTGCTGTCAAAATTGTATCAAAATCGGACCACTATAACATATAGCTGCCATAGGAACAATCGGCTGAAATCAGGGTTTTCGTATGCAAACCTGTTTTGTTTTTGGAAATACCGCATATTATCAATACTTTTTAATGTTATACAGTAACCCGCCCTTAGTTTTTCCATTTAAATATCTCAGACGTTTATATTCTATAGCTGTTATAGGAACAATCAGTCCGTCCGTCTGTCTGTTGCAACGCAAATTAGTCCCCCAGCTTTTGAGCTATCTTCATGAAACTTGGCACCCAAGCTTATTATTGATCTAGGCTGTAAATAAGTCGGAACGAGCCAGATCGGACCGATATATCGTATAGCTGTCATAGAAGCTATCGGTCGATTTTTGATGTTTTTCAAGATATTGCAACAAGATTTGGCAAATCCTATTCTTATTACGTTCTTAATGTGCTGTCAAAATTGTATCAAAATCGGACCACTATAACATATAGCTGCCATAGGAACAATCGGCTGAAATCAGGGTTTTTGTATGCAAACCTGTTTTGTTTTTGGAAATACCGCACATTATCAATACTTTTTAATGTTATACAGTAACCCGCCCTTAGTTTTTCCATTTAAATATCTCAGACGTTTATATTCTATAGCTGTTATAGGAACAATCAGTCAGTCCGTCTGTCTGTTGCAACGCAAATTAGTCCCCCAGTTATTGAGCTATCTTCATGAAACTTTGCTCACAAGCTTCTTATTTCTGCCCTCTTTAAATAAGTCGGAATGGGCCAGATCGGACTGATATATCGTATAGCTGTCATGGAGCCCAACCCCCCATTTTCTTTTTTTTTCAAAAAAAAACAAAAAGGCTTACCCAACCCAAATTTAATGTGTCCCCAAAAAAAAAAAAAAAAAAACCCTCCCCGGGCCGAAAAAAGTTTTACCCCCCTTCGTTATACAAAATATAAAATATATTTGGATTGCTGCTGGTTTCTGTGGTATTTATTGAACAATTATAACAGTACAGGATTTAGTCAAGATTTTTACCTGATTAAGGCTATGAATCAAACACCTGCTTCGAAAAAAATAATTCTACCTTTTTAATGCTTTTGTATATACCTGGATTTCTTATATACCTAACACAAAATGTTATGAGGAAATGTCTTTGTGTTGTAAAGGATCTGTTGGTCATAAACTATAAATAAATTTGGAAAGTTCTCATTCAAAAATGCGTTTGAATAACAGCTACATGATTTTTTGTTTAACAACTATATGTAATAGTACTCAGGTTTCCATAAAATTGCAAAATGAACCTTCATTAGACCGAACGTTGATCGTTATAAGTTATAAAAGTTCGATTTCGAACTTTATTATTAGGGACACACTTAGATTTGGATGTGGTAAGCCTGATAGCTATATCTTGAAATATAACGAAAATCGGCCGATAGGCTCAATGACAGCTATACGATATATCAGTCCGATCTGGCCCGTTCCGACTTATTTAAAGAGGGCAGAAATAAGAAGCTTGTGAGCAAAGTTTCGTGAAGATAGCTCAATAACTGGGGGACTAATTTGCGTTGCAACAGACAGACGGACTGACTGATTGTTCCTATAGCAGCTATATAATATAAACGTCTGAGATATTTAAATGGAAAAACTAAGGGCGGGTTACTGTATAACATTAAAAAGTATTGATAATGTGCGGTATTTCCAAAAACAAAACAGGTTTGCATACAAAAACCCTGATTTCAGCCGATTGTTCCTATGGCAGCTATATGTTATAGTGGTCCGATTTTGATACAATTTTGACAGCACATTAAGAACGTAATAAGAATAGGATTTGCCAAATCTTGTTGCAATATCTTGAAAAACAACAAAAATCGGCCGATAGCTTCTATGACAGCTATACGATATATCGGTCCGATCTGGTTCGTTCCGACTTATTTACAGCCTACAGCAATAAGAAGCTTGTGTGCCAAGTTTCATGAAGATAGCTCAAAAACTGAGAGACTAGTTTGCGTTGCAACAGACGGACGGACTGACTGATTGTTCCTATAACAGCTATAGAATATAAACGTCTGAGATATTTAAATGGAAAAACTAAGGGCGGGTTACTGTATAATATTAAAAAGTATTGATAATGTGCGGTATTTCCAAAAAAAAAACAGGTTTGCATACAAAAACCCTGATTTCAGCCGATTGTTCCTATGGCAGCTATATGTTATAGTGGTCCGATTTTGATACAATTTTGACAGCACATTAAAAACGTAATAAGAATAGGATTTGCCAAATCTTGTTGCAATATCTTGAAAAACAACAAAAATCGGCCGATAGCTTCTATGACAGCTATACGATATATCGGTCCGATCTGGCTCGTTCCGACTTATTTACAGCCTACAGCAATAAGAGGCTTGTGTGCCAAGTTTCATGAAGATAGCTCAAAAACTGAGAGACTAGTTTGCGTTGCAACAGACGGACGGACGGACGGACGGACGGACGGACGGACGGACGGACGGACGGACGGACGGACGGACGGACGGACAGACGGACATCCATTTTTCGACTCCTCTGGTGATGCTGATTCAGAATATATATACTTTATAGGGTCGGAGATGTCTCCTAAGGTGCGTTGCAAACTTCTGGCTAAAATTAATATACCCTCTGCAAGGGTATAATAAAGTTCGAAATCGAACTTTTATAACTTATAACGATCAACGATCGGTCTAATGAAGGTTCATGTTGCAATTAATCAGGTAAAAATCTTGACTTCCTGTACTGTTATAATTGTTCAATAAATACCACAGAAACCAGCAGCAATCCAAATATATTTTATATTTTGTATAACTGCAAGGGTATGAAACCTTCGGCAAGCCGAAGGTAGCCTTGCTTTCTTGTTTTCATTATTATTTGTTTTATAGGCGAGTTATAATGCGAGCAGTGCAAACGGATCGAAATTTCTGGCAAGTCGATCGAAAAATTGTTGCAGCTATATAGGATGCACACGCTCGGATATATCATGGTTACGAGGTCATCGGCCTAGATAACATACCTCAGAAGGGACCCGCGCTGATCGTATATTGGCGCGATTCCCATTGACATGTATTACTTGAATTCAGTTAAGTTTCTCACATTTTTGGGGAAACCAATCTACGATGAAAACCTGACTCCGCAGGACTTACAAATAAAGGTTTGCGCGGTGAATATCTTATTGAGTATACTATCTAATTCTATTTTCGGATTAAACATCAGGTGGCAACCGCCACCTAATTTAATTAATCAACATCAACGTCTACCTGGTAGTAAACTCTTGGCATTGCTGGATCGACTTCCAGCGTTTAGGAGACTGCGTAGAAGTTCCAATTTATCGACAAGTAAAAGAGGGAGAAGCAAAGACAAAGCGGACTAGACCTCACATTTCCCAATTGTTACCAACTGTGTTAATGACATAAATATATTTTTGTCGTATATCGAACATCTGAGAACAATGAAGATAGCTAAGTTATGCTTGGTTTAAAGACATCATAAGTTCAGTGTTTTTTTTATTATAATATGATTTAATTATACACGGTATTGATAGCGTAGAAGGTTATGTCATAATTTTTACGTATTTTGACTTCGGATACGGGAGGTCATGAATAGGTCATGACCCCCAATATTTTTTGGGGCTTTTAAGACTTTTCATGATTTTTGAGGTTACTTCGAAAATTTGACGTGCATGATATATTCTAATTGCAGAATCTGAGAAAACATATAATGAGAATACATGCGAAACATATATTGGATGACCAGATCAGGATTCTATGTTTTGGGGCGATTTTAAAAAAATGTTCAGTTGTGTGAGGTTATGTCAAAATATAGACGTGATAGCGGAATTCCGACTTCGGATTCAAATTCAGCGAACCAAAATACATATAATAGCATGTGCGGCATACACAGATAATGACATTCTTTTATTTTGTGGGACTGTGTCATTAATTAATTTCAATTAACTTTTGAATGAATAATCGCGTACCGTTGCACAAGCGTAGCGAGCTCAAAGAAAGTAAGTTCTCCATCATCAAGATCTAATAGTTGTTTTGAGAGCTTAAAGCATATAAACGCAAATATTTACTTTCCGCTGTACTTTTTCAACAACGCTGCTAATTAGATTTGTCGTTTGTTTTTTGTGTTGCTGCTCAATGTCTCTTTCGATTCTAAGTGGCTTTAAATATACTAAAAATTTATTTTGAATTTTCCAACACACCATAAAATAAAAACAAGAAAGCAAGGCTACCTTCCGCTTGCCGAAGGTTTCATACCCTTGCAGTTGTACAAAATATAAAATATATTTGGATTACTGCTGGTTTCTGTGGTATTTATTGAACAATTATAACAGTACAGGAAGTCAAGATTTTTACCTGATTAAGGCTATGAATCAAACACCTTCTTCGAAAAAAAATAATTCTACCTTTTTAATGCTTTTGTACATACCTGGATTTCTTATATACTTAACACAAAATGTTATGAGGAAATGTCTTTGTGTTGTAAAGGATCTGTTGGTCATAAAATATAAATAAATTTGGAAAGTTCTCATTCAAAAATGCGTTTGAATAACAGCTACAGGATTTTTTGTTTAACAGCTACATGTAATAGTACTCAGGTTTCCATAAAATTGCAACATGAACCTTCATTAGGCCGATCGTTGATCGTTATAAGTTATAAAAGTTCAATTTCGAACTTTATTATTAAGGACACACTTAGATTTGGATGTGGTAAGCCTGATAGCTATATCTTGATATACAACGAAAGTCGGCCGATAGGCTCCATGACAGCTATACGATATATCAGTCCGATCTGGCCCGTTCCGACTTATTTAAAGAGGGCAGAAATAAGAAACTTGTGAGCAAAGTTTCATGAAGATAGCTCAATAACTGGGGGACTAATTTGAGTTGCAACAGACAGACGGACTGACTGATTGTTCCTATAACAGCTATAGAATATAAACGTCTGAGATATTTAAATGGAAAAACTAAGGGCGGGTTACTGTATAACATTAAAAAGTATTGATAATGTGCGGTATTTCCAAAAACAAAACAGGTTTGCATACAAAAACCCTGATTTCAGCCGATTGTTCCTATGGCAGCTATATGTTAAATTGGTCAGATTTTGATACAATTTTGACAGCACATTAAGAACGTAATAAGAATAGGATTTGCCAAATCTTGTTGCAATATCTTGAAAAACAACAAAAATCGGCCGATAGCTTCTATGACAGCTATACGATATATCGGTCCGATCTGGCTCGTTCCGACTTATTTACAGCCTACAGCATACGAAAACCCTGATTTCAGCCGATTGTTCCTATGGCAGCTATATGACAGCACATTAAGAACGTAATAAGAATAGGATTTGCCAAATCTTGTTGCAATATCTTGAAAAACAACAAAAATCGGCCGATAGCTTCTATGACAGCTATACGATATATCGGTCCGATCTGGCTCGTTCCGACTTATTTACAGCCTACATCAATAATAAGCTTGGGTGCCAAGTTTCATGAAGATAGCTCAATAACTGGGGGACTAATTTGCGTTGCAACAGACAGACGGACTGACTGATTGTTCCTATAACAGCTATAGAATATAAACGTCTCAGATATTTAAATGGAAAAACTAAGGGCGGGTTACTGTATAACATTAAAAAGTATTGATAATGTGCGGTATTTCCAAAAAACAAAACAGGTTTGCATACGAAAACCCTGATTTCAGCCGATTGTTCCTATGGCAGCTATATGTTATAGTGGTCCGATTTTTGATACAATTTTGACAGCACATTAAGAACGTAATAAGAATAGGATTTGCCAAATCTTGTTGCAATATCTTGAAAAACATCAAAAATCGGCCGATAGCTTCTATGACAGCTATACGATATATCGGTCCGATCTGGCTCGTTCCGACTTATTTACAGCCTACAGCATACGAAAACCCTGATTTCAGCCGATTGTTCCTATGGCAGCTATATGTTATAGTGGTCCGATTTTGATACAATTTTGAGAGCACATTAAGAACGTAACAAGAAAGCAAGGCTACCTTCGGCTTGCCGAAGGTTTCATACCCTTGCAGTTATACAAAATATAAAATATATTTGGATTGCTGCTGGTTTCTGTGGTATTTATTGAACAATTATAACAGTACAGGAAGTCAAGATTTTTACCTGATTAAGGCTATGAATCAAACACCTGCTTCGAAAAAAAATAATTCTACCTTTATAATGCTTTTGTATATACCTGGTTTTCTTATATACTTAACACAAAATGTTATGAGGAAATGTCTTTGTGATGTAAAGGATCTGTTGGTCATAACATATAAATAAATTTGGAAAGTTCTCATTCAAAAATGCGTTTGAATAACAGCTACATGATTTTTTGTTTAACAACTATATGTAATAGTACTCAGAATAAAATTGCAACATGAACCTTCATTAGACCGATCGTTGATCGTTATAAGTTATAAAAGTTCGATTTCGAACTTTATTATTAGGGACACACTTAGATTTGGATGTGGTAAGCCTGATAGCTATATCTTGAAATATAACGAAAATCGGGCGATAGGCTCCATGACAGCTATACGATATATCAGTCCGATCTGGCCCATTCCGACTTATTTAAAGAGGGCAGAAATAAGAAGCTTGTGAGCAAAGTTTCATGAAGATAGCTCAATAACTGGGGGGACTAATTTGCCTTGCAACAGACAGACGGACTGACTGATTGTTCCTATAACAGCTAAAGAATATAAACGTCTGAGATATTTAAATGGAAAAACTAAGGGCGGGTTACTGTATAACATTAAAAAGTATTGATAATGTGCGGTATTTCGGATGTGCGGATTTTGATACAATTTTGACAGCACATTAAGAACGTAATAAGAATAGGATTTGCCAAATCTTGTTGCAATATCTTGAAAAACAACAAAAATCGGCCGATAGCTTCTATGACAGCTATACGATATATCGGTCCGATCTGGCTCGTTCCGACTTATTTACAGCCTACATCAATAATAAGCTTGGGTGCCAAGTTTCATGAAGATAGCAATAACTGGGGGACTAATTTGAGTTGCAACAGACAGACGGACTGACTGATTGTTCCTATAACAGCTATAGAATATAAACGTCTCAGATATTTAAATGGAAAAACTAAGGGCGGGTTACTGTATAACATTAAAAAGTATTGATAATGTGCGGTATTTCCAAAAACAAAACAGGTTTGCATACGAAAACCCTGATTTCAGCCGATTGTTCCTATGGCAGCTATATGTTATAGTGGTCCGATTTTGATACAATTTTGACAGCACATTAAGAACGTAATAAGAATAGGATTTGCCAAATCTTGTTGCAATATCTTGAAAAACAACAAAAATCGGCCGATAGCTTCTATGACAGCTATACGATATATCGGTCCGATCTGGCTCGTTCCGACTTATTTACAGCCTACATCAATAATAAGCTTGTGTGCCAAGTTTCATGAAGATAGCTCAATAACTGGGGGACTAATTTGAGTTGCAACAGACAGACGGACTGACTGATTGTTCCTATAACAGCTATAGAATATAAACGTCTCAGATATTTAAATGGAAAAACTAAGGGCGGGTTACTGTATAACATTAAAAAGTATTGATAATGTGCGGTATTTCCAAAAACAAAACAGGTTTGCATACGAAAACCCTGATTTCAGCCGATTGTTCCTATGGCAGCTATATGACAGCACATTAAGAACGTAATAAGAATAGGATTTGCCAAATCTTGTTGTAATATCTTGAAAAACAACAAAAATCGGTCGATAGCTTCTATGACAGCTATACGATATATCGGTCCGATCTGGCTCGTTCCGACTTATTTACAGCCTACATCAATAATAAGCTTGGGTGCCAAGTTTCATGAAGATAGCTCAATAACTGGGGGACTAATTTGCGTTGCAACAGACAGACGGACTGACTGATTGTTCCTATAACAGCTATAGAATATAAACGTCTGAAATATTTAAATGGAAAAACTAAGGGCGGGTTACTGTATAACATTAAAAAGTATTGATATTGTGCGGTATTTCCAAAAACAAAACAGGTTTGCATACGAAAACCCTGATTTCAGCCGATTGTTCCTATGGCAGCTATATGTTATAGTGGTCCGATTTTGATACAATTTTGACAGCACATTAAGAACGTAATAAGAATAGGATTTGCCAAATCTTGTTGCAATATCTTGAAAAACATCAAAAATCGGCCGATAGCTTCTATGACAGCTATACGATATATCGGTCCGATCTGGCTCGTTCCGACTTATTTACAGCCTACATCAATAATAAGCTTGTGTGGCAAGTTTCATGAAGATAGCTCAATAACTGGGGGACTAATTTGAGTTGCAACAGACAGACGGACTGACTGATTGTTAATATAACAGCTATAGAATATAAACGTCTCAGATATTTAAATGGAAAAACTAAGGGCGGGTTACTGTATAATATTAAAAAGTATTGATAATGTGCGGTATTTCCAAAAACAAAACAGGTTTGCATACAAAAACCCTGATTTCAGCCGATTGTTCCTATGGCAGCTATATGTTATAGTGGTCCGATTTTGATATAATTTTAACAGCACATTAAGAACGTAATAAGAATAGGATTTGCCAAATCTTGTTGCAATATCTTGAAAAACAACAAAAATCGGCCGATAGCTTCTATGACAGCTATACGATATATCGGTCCGATCTGGCTCGTTCCGACTTATTTACAGCCTACAGCAATAAGAAGCTTGTATGCCAAGTTTCATGAAGATAGCTCAAAAACTGAGAGACTAGTTTGCGTTGCAACAGACGGACGGACGGACGGACGGACGGACGGACGGACGGACGGACGGACGGACGGACGGACAGACGGACATCCATTTTTCGACTCCTCTGGTGATGCTGATTCAGAATATATATACTTTATAGGGTCGGAGATGTCTCCTAAGGTGCGTTGCAAACTTCTGGCTAAAATTAATATACCCTCTGCAAGGGTATAAAAATATATTTGGATTGCTGCTGGTTTCTGTGGTATTTATTGAACAATTATAACAGTACAGGAAGTCAAGATTTTTACCTGATTAAGGCTATGAATCAAACACCTGCTTCGAAAAAAAATAATTCTACCTTTATAATGCTTTTGTATATACCTGGTTTTCTTATATACTTAACACAAAATGTTATGAGGAAATGTCTTTGTGATGTAAAGGATCTGTTGGTCATAACATATAAATAAATTTGGAAAGTTCTCATTCAAAAATGCGTTTGAATAACAGCTACATGATTTTTTGTTTAACAACTATATGTAATAGTACTCAGAATAAAATTGCAACATGAACCTTCATTAGACCGATCGTTGATCGTTATAAGTTATAAAAGTTCGATTTCGAACTTTATTATTAGGGACACACTTAGATTTGGATGTGGTAAGCCTGATAGCTATATCTTGAAATATAACGAAAATCGGGCGATAGGCTCCATGACAGCTATACGATATATCAGTCCGATCTGGCCCATTCCGACTTATTTAAAGAGGGCAGAAATAAGAAGCTTGTGAGCAAAGTTTCATGAAGATAGCTCAATAACTGGGGGACTAATTTGCCTTGCAACAGACAGACGGACTGACTGATTGTTCCTATAACAGCTAAAGAATATAAACGTCTGAGATATTTAAATGGAAAAACTAAGGGCGGGTTACTGTATAACATTAAAAAGTATTGATAATGTGCGGTATTTCCAAAAACAAAACAGGTTTGCATACAAAAACCCTGATTTCAGCCGATTGTTCCTATGGCAGCTATATGTTATAGTGGTCCGATTTTGATACAATTTTGACAGCACATTAAGAACGTAATAAGAATAGGATTTGCCAAATCTTGTTGCAATATCTTGAAAAACAACAAAAATCGGTCGATAGCTTCTATGACAGCTATACGATATATCGGTCCGATCTGGCTCGTTCCGACTTATTTACAGCCTACATCAATAATAAGCTTGTGTGTCAAGTTTCATGAAGATAGCTCAATAACTGGGGGACTAATTTGAGTTGCAACAGACAGACGGACTGACTGATTGTTCCTATAACAGCTATAGAATATAAACGTCTCAGATATTTAAATGGAAAAACTAAGGGCGGGTTACTGTATAACATTAAAAAGTATTGATAATGTGCGGTATTTCCAAAAACAAAACAGGTTTGCATACGAAAACCCTGATTTCAGCCGATTGTTCCTATGGCAGCTATATGACAGCACATTAAGAACGTAATAAGAATAGGATTTGCCAAATCTTGTTGCAATATCTTGAAAAACAACAAAAATCGGCCGATAGCTTCTATGACAGCTATACGATATATCGGTCCGATCTGGCTCGTTCCGACTTATTTACAGCCTACATCAATAATAAGCTTGGGTGCCAAGTTTCATGAAGATAGCTCAATAACTGGGGGACTAATTTGCGTTGCAACAGACAGACGGACTGACTGATTGTTCCTATAACAGCTATAGAATATAAACGTCTCAGATATTTAAATGGAAAAACTAAGGGCGGGTTACTGTATAACATTAAAAAGTATTGATAATGTGCGGTATTTCCAAAAACAAAACAGGTTTGCATACGAAAACCCTGATTTCAGCCGATTGTTCCTATGGCAGCTATATGACAGCACATTAAGAACGTAATAATAGGATTTGCCAAATCTTGTTGCAATATCTTGAAAAACAACAAAAATCGGCCGATAGCTTCTATGACAGCTATACGATATATCGGTCCGATCTGGCTCGTTCCGACTTATTTACAGCCTACAGCAATAAGAAGCTTGTATGCCAAGTTTCATGAAGATAGCTCAAAAACTGAGAGACTAGTTTGCGTTGCAACAGACGGACGGACGGACGGACGGACGGACGGACGGACGGACGGACGGACAGACGGACATCCATTATTCGACTCCTCTGGTAATGCTGATTCAGAATATATATACTTTATAGGGTCGGAGATGTCTCCTAAGGTGCGTTGCAAACTTCTGGCTAAAATTAATATACCCTCTGCAAGGGTATAACAACAAAAATCGGCCGATAGCTTCTATGACAGCTATACGATATATCGGTGCGATCTGGCTCTTTCCGACTTATTTACAGCCTACAGCAATAATAAGCTTGTGTGCCAAGTTTCATGAAGATAGCTCAATAACTGGGGGACTAATTTGAGTTGCAACAGACAGACGGACTGACTGATTGTTCCTATAACAGCTATAGAATATAAACGTCTAAGATATTTAAATGGAAAAACTAAGGGCGTGTTACTGTATAACATTAAAAAGTATTGATAATGTGCGGTATTTCCAAAAGCAAAACAGGTTTGCATACAAAAACCGTGATTTCAGCCGATTGTTCCTATGGCAGCTATATGTTATAGTGGTCCGATTTTGATATAATTTTGACAGCACATTAAGAACGTAATAAGAATAGGATTTGCCAAATCTTGTTGCAATATCTTGAAAAACAACAAAAATCGGCCGATAGCTTCTATGACAGCTATACGATATATCGGTGCGATCTGGCTCGTTCCGACTTATTTACAGCCTACAGCAATAAGAAGCTTGTATGCCAAGTTTCATGAAGATAGCTCAAAAACTGAGAGACTAGTTTGCGTTGCAACAGACGGACGGACGGACGGACGGACGGACGGACAGACGGACATCCATTTTTCGACTCCTCTGGTGATGCTGATTCAGAATATATATACTTTATAGGGTCGGAGATGTCTCCTAAGGTGCGTTGCAAACTTCTGGCTAAAATTAATATACCCTCTGCAAGGGTATAATAAGAATAGGATTTGCCAAATCTTGTTGCAATATCTTGAAAAACAACAAAAATCGGCGGATAGCTTCTATGACAGCTATACGATATATCGGTCCAATCTGGCTCGTTCCGACTTATTTACAGCCTACAGCAATAAGAAGCTTGTGTGCCAAGTTTCATGAAGATAGCTCAAAAACTGAGAGACTAGTTTGCGTTGCAACAGACGGACGGACTTACTGATTGTTCCTATAACAGCTATAGAATATAAACGTCTGAGATATTTAAATGGAAAAACTAAGGGCGCGTTACTGTATAACATTAAAAAGTATTGATAATGTGCGGTATTTCCAAAAAACAAAACAGGTTTGCATACAAAAACCCTGATTTCAGCCGATTGTTCCTATGGCAGCTATATGTTAAATTGGTCAGATTTTGATACAATTTTGACAGCACATTAAGAACGTAATAAGAATAGGATTTGCCAAATCTTGTTGCAATATCTTGAAAAACAACAAAAATCGGCCGATAGCTTCTATGACAGCTATACGATATATCGGTCCGATCTGGCTCGTTCCGACTTATTTACAGCCTACAGCATACGAAAACCCTGATTTCAGCCGATTGTTCCTATGGCAGCTATATGACAGCACATTAAGAACGTAATAAGAATAGGATTTGCCAAATCTTGTTGCAATATCTTGAAAAACAACAAAAATCGGCCGATAGCTTCTATGACAGCTATACGATATATCGGTCCGATCTGGCTCGTTCCGACTTATTTACAGCCTACAGCAATAAGAAGCTTGTATGCCAAGTTTCATGAAGATAGCTCAAAAACTGAGAGACTAGTTTGCGTTGCAACAGACGGACGGACGGACGGACGGACGGACGGACGGACGGACAGACGGACATCCATTTTTCGACTCCTCTGGTGATGCTGATTCAGAATATATATACTTTATAGGGTCGGAGATGTCTCCTAAGGTGCGTTGCAAACTTCTGGCTAAAATTAATATACCCTCTGCAAGGGTATAACAAGAAAGCAAGGCTACCTTCGGCTTGCCGAAGGTTTCATACCCTTGCAGTTGTACAAAATATAAAATATATTTGGATTACTGCTGGTTTCTGTGGTATTTATTGAACAATTATAACAGTACAGGAAGTCAAGATTTTGACCTGATTAAGGCTATGAATCAAACACCTGCTTCGAAAAAAAAAATAATTCTACCCTTTTAATGCTTAACACAAAATGTTATGAGGAAATGTCTTTGTGTTGTAAAGGATGTTGTTCTCATTCAAAAATGCGTTTGAATAACAGCTATATGATTTTTTGTTTAACAGCTACATGTAATAGTACTCAGATTTCCATAAAATTGCAACATGAACCTTCATTAGGCCGATCGTTGATCGTTATAAGTTATAAAAGTTCGATTTCGAACTTTATTCTTAAGGACACACTTAGATTTGGATGTGGTAAGCCTGATAGCTATATCTTGAAATATAACGAAAATCGGCCGATAGGCTTCATGATAGCTATACGATATATCAGTCCGATCTAACCCGTTCCGACTTATTAAAAGAGGGCAGAAATAAGAAGCTTGGGAGCAAAGTTTCATGAAGATAGCTCAATAATAAGGGGGGTACTAATTTGAGTTGCAACAGACAGACGGACTGACTGATTGTTCCTATAACAGCTATAGAATATAAACGTCTGAGATATTTAAATGGAAAAACTAAGGGCGGGTTACTGTAAAACATTAAAAAGTATTGATAATGTGCGGTATTTCCAAAAACAAAACAGGTTTGCATACGAAAACCCTGATTTCAGCCGATTGTTCCTATGGCAGCTATATGTTATAGTGGTCCGATTTTGATACAATTTTGACAGCACATTAAGAACGTAATAAGAATAGGATTTGCCAAATCTTGTTGCAATATCTTGAAAAACATCAAAAATCGGCCGATAGCTTCTATGACAGCTATACGATATATCGGTCCGATCTGGCTCGTTCCGACTTATTTACAGCCTACATCAATAATAAGCTTTTGTGCCAAGTTTCATGAAGATAGCTCAATAACTGGGGGACTAATTTGCGTTGCAACAGACAGACGGACTGACTGATTGTTCCTATAACAGCTATAGAATATAAACGTCTGAGATATTTAAATGGAAAAACTAAGGGCGGGTTACTGTATAACATTAAAAAGTATTGATAATGTGCGGTATTTCCAAAAACAAAATAGGTTTGCATACGAAAACCCTGATTTCAGCCGATTGTTCCTATGGCAGCTATATGTTATAGTGGTCCGATTTTGATACAATTTTGACAGCACATTAAGAACGTAATAAGAATAGGATTTGCCAAATCTTGTTGCATTATCTTGAAAAACAACAAAAATCGGCCGATAGCTTCTATGACAGCTATACGATATATCGGTCCGATCTGGCTCGTTCCGACTTATTTACAGCCTACAGCAATAAGAAGCTTGTATGCCAAGTTTCATGAAGATAGCTCAAAAACTGAGAGACTAGTTTGCGTTGCAACAGACGGACGGACGGACGGACGGACAGACGGACATCCATTTTTCGACTCCTCTGGTGATGCTGATTCAGAATTTATATACTTTATAGGGTCGGAGATGTCTCCTAAGGTGCGTTGCAAACTTCTGGCTAAAATTAATATACCCTCTGCAAGGGTATAAAAAAAGTTGCCACATAATTAAAAAACAAGAAAGCAAGGCTACCTTCGGCTTGCCGAAGGTTTCATACCCTTGCAGTTATACAAAATATAAAATATATTTGGATTGCTGCTGGTTTCTGTGGTATTTATTGAACAATTATAACAGTACAGGAAGTCAAGATTTTGACCTGATTAAGGCTATGAATCAAACACCTGCTTCGAAAAAAAATAATTCTACCTTTATAATGCTTTTGTATATACCTGGTTTTCTTATATACTTAACACAAAATGTTATGAGGAAATGTCTTTGTGATGTAAAGGATCTGTTGGTCATAACATATAAATAAATTTGGAAAGTTCTCATTCAAAAATGCGTTTGAATAACAGCTACATGATTTTTTGTTTAACAACTATATGTAATAGTACTCAGAATAAAATTGAAACATGAACCTTCATTAGACCGATCGTTGATCGTTATAAGTTATAAAAGTTCGATTTCGAACTTTATTATTAGGGAGACACTTAGATTTGGATGTGGTAAGCCTGATAGCTATATCTTGAAAAACAACAAAAATCGGCCGATAGCTTCTATGACAGCTATACGATATATCGGTCCGATCTGGCTCGTTCCGACTTATTTACAGCCTACATCAATAATAAGCTTGGGTGCCAAGTTTCATGAAGATAGCAATAACTGGGGGGACTAATTTGAGTTGCAACAGACAGACGGACTGACTGATTGTTCCTATAACAGCTATAGAATATAAACGTCTGAGATATTTAAATGGAATAACTAAGGGCGGGTTACTGTATAACATTAAAAAGTATTGATAATGTGCGGTATTTCCAAAAACAAAACAGGTGTGCATACAAAAACCCTGATTTCAGCGGATTGTTCCTATGGCAGCTATATGTTATAGTGGTCCGATTTTGATACAATTTTGACAGCACATTAGGAACGTAATAAGAATAGGATTTGCTTAATCTTGTTG
Organism: Zaprionus inermis; assembly: GCA_018151445.1. Classification (NCBI taxonomy): domain Eukaryota; kingdom Metazoa; phylum Arthropoda; class Insecta; order Diptera; family Drosophilidae; genus Zaprionus; species Zaprionus inermis. The sequence continues at coordinate 74,572 of JAECXD010000001.1, forward strand.
CAATATCTTGAAAAACAACAAAAATCGGCCGATAGCTTCTATGACAGCTATACGATATATCGGTCCGATCTGGCTCGTTCCGACTTTCATGAAGATAGCTCAATAGCTGGGGGACTAATTTGAGTTGCAACAGACAGACGGAGTGACTGATTGTTCCTATAACAGCTATAGAATATAAACGTCTGAGATATTTAAATGGAATAACTAAGGGCGGGTTACTGTATAACATTAAAAAGTATTGATAATGTGCGGTATTTTCAAAAAACAAAACAGGTTTACATACGAAAACCCTGATTTCAGCCGATTGTTCCTATGGCAGCTATATGACAGCACATTAAGAACGTAATAAGAATAGGATTTGCCAAATCTTGTTGCAATATCTTGAAAAACAACAAAAATCGGCCGATAGCTTCTATGACAGCTATACGATATATCGGTCCGATCTGGCTCGTTCCGACTTTCATGAAGATAGCTCAATAACTGGGGGACTAATTTGCGTTGCAACAGACAGACGGACTGACTGATTGTTCCTATAACAGCTATAGAATATAAACGTCTGAGATATTTAAATGGAAAAACTAAGGGCGGGTTACTGTATAACATTAAAAAGTATTGATAATGTGCGGTATTTCCAAAAAACAAAACAGGTTTGCATACGAAAACCCTGATTTCAGCCGATTGTTCCTATGGCAGCTATATGTTATAGTGGTCCGATTTTGATACAATTTTGACAGCACATTAAGAACGTAATAAGAATAGGATTTGCCAAATCTTGTTGCAATATCTTGAAAAACAACAAAATTCGGCCGATAGCTTCTATGACAGCTATACGATATATCGGTCCGATCTGGCTCGTTCCGACTTATTTACAGCCTACAGCAATTAGAAGCTTGTGTTCCAAGTTTCATGAAGATAGCTCAAAAACTGAGAGACTAGTTTGCGTTGCAACAGACGGACGGACGGACGGACGGACGGACGGACGGACGGACGGACGGACAGACGGACATCCATTTTTCGACTCCTCTGGTGATGCTGATTCAGAATATATATACTTTATACGGTCGGAGATGTCTCCTACGGTGCGTTGCAAACTTCTGGCTAAAATTAATATACCCTCTGCAAGGGTATAAAAAGGCAACTAATTTTTGAGGGTATATTAATTTTTATGCCAGAAGTTTGCAACGCACCTTAGGAGACATCTCCGACCCTATAAAGTATATATATTCTGAATCAGCATCACCAGAGGAGTCGAAAAATGGATGTCCGTCCGTCCGTCCGTCCGTCCGTCCGTCCGTCCGTCCGTCCGTCCGTCCGTCCGTCTGTTGCAACGCAAACTAGTCTTTCAGTTTTTGTCTTCATGAAACTTGGCACACAAGCTTATTATTGCTGTAGGCTGTAAATAAGTCGGAAAGAGCCAGATCGCACCGATATATCGTATAGCTGTCATAGAAGCTATCGGCCGATTTTTGTTGTTTTTCAAGATATTGCAACAAGATTTGGCAAATCCTATTCTTATTACGTTCTTAATGTGCTGTCAAAATTATATCAAAATCGGACCACTATAACATATAGCTGCCATAGGAACAATCGGCTGAAATCACGGTTTTGTATGCAAACCTGTTTTGTTTTTGGAAATACCGCACATTATCAATACTTTTTTAATGTTATACAGTAACACGCCCTTAGTTTTTCCATTTAAATATCTTAGACGTTTATATTCTATAGCTGTTATAGGAACAATCAGTCAGTCCGTCTGTCTGTTGCAACCTCAAATTAGTCCCCCAGTTATTGAGCTATCTTCATGAAACTTGGCACACAAGCTTATTATTGCTGTAGGCTGTAAATAAGTCGGAAAGAGCCAGATCGCACCGATATATCGTATAGCTGTCATAGAAGCTATCGGCCGATTTTTGTTGTTATACCCTTGCAGAGGGTATATTAATTTTAGCCAGAAGTTTGCAACGCACCTTAGGAGACATCTCCGACCCTATAAAGTATATATATTCTGAATCAGCATTACCAGAGGAGTCGAATAATGGATGTCCGTCTGTCCGTCCGTCCGTCCGTCCGTCCGTCCGTCCGACCGTCCGTCCGTCCGTCCGTCCGTCCGACCGTCCGTCCGTCCGTCCGTCCGTCCGTCCGTCCGTCCGTCCGTCCGTCTGTTGCAACGCAAACTAGTCTCTCAGTTTTTGAGCTATCTTCATGAAACTTGGCATACAAGCTTCTTATTGCTGTAGGCTGTAAATAAGTCGGAACGAGCCAGATCGGACCGATATATCGTATAGCTGTCATAGAAGCTATCGGCCGATTTTTGTTGTTTTTCAAGATATTGCAACAAGATTTGGCAAATCCTATTATTACGTTCTTAATGTGCTGTCATATAGCTGCCATAGGAACAATCGGCTGAAATCAGGGTTTTCGTATGCAAACCTGTTTTGTTTTTGGAAATACCGCACATTATCAATACTTTTTAATGTTATACAGTAACCCGCCCTTAGTTTTTCCATTTAAATATCTGAGACGTTTATATTCTATAGCTGTTATAGGAACAATCAGTCAGTCCGTCTGTCTGTTGCAACGCAAATTAGTCCCCCCAGTTATTGAGCTATCTTCATGAAACTTGGCACCCAAGCTTATTATTGATGTAGGCTGTAAATAAGTCGGAACGAGCCAGATCGGACCGATATATCGTATAGCTGTCATAGAAGCTATCGGCCGATTTTTGTTGTTTTTCAAGATATTGCAACAAGATTTGGCAAATCCTATTCTTATTACGTTCTTAATGTGCTGTCATATAGCTGCCATAGGAACAATCGGCTGAAATCAGGGTTTTCGTATGCAAACCTGTTTTGTTTTTGGAAATACCGCACATTATCAATACTTTTTAATGTTATACAGTAACCCGCCCTTAGTTTTTCCATTTAAATATCTGAGACGTTTATATTCTATAGCTGTTATAGGAACAATCAGTCAGTCCGTCTGTCTGTTGCAACTCAAATTAGTCCCCCAGTTATTGAGCTATCTTCATGAAACTTGACACACAAGCTTATTATTGATGTAGGCTGTAAATAAGTCGGAACGAGCCAGATCGGACCGATATATCGTATAGCTGTCATAGAAGCTATCGACCGATTTTTGTTGTTTTTCAAGATATTGCAACAAGATTTGGCAAATCCTATTCTTATTACGTTCTTAATGTGCTGTCAAAATTGTATCAAAATCGGACCACTATAACATATAGCTGCCATAGGAACAATCGGCTGAAATCAGGGTTTTTGTATGCAAACCTGTTTTGTTTTTGGAAATACCGCACATTATCAATACTTTTTAATGTTATACAGTAACCCGCCCTTAGTTTTTCCATTTAAATATCTCAGACGTTTATATTCTTTAGCTGTTATAGGAACAATCAGTCAGTCCGTCTGTCTGTTGCAAGGCAAATTAGTCCCCCCAGTTATTGAGCTATCTTCATGAAACTTTGCTCACAAGCTTCTTATTTCTGCCCTCTTTAAATAAGTCGGAATGGGCCAGATCGGACTGATATATCGTATAGCTGTCATGGAGCCTATCGCCCGATTTTCGTTATATTTCAAGATATAGCTATCAGGCTTACCACATCCAAATCTAAGTGTGTCCCTAATAATAAAGTTCGAAATCGAACTTTTATAACTTATAACGATCAACGATCGGTCTAATGAAGGTTCATGTTGCAATTTTATTCTGAGTACTATTACATATAGTTGTTAAACAAAAAATCATGTAGCTGTTATTCAAACGCATTTTTGAATGAGAACTTTCCAAATTTATTTATATGTTATGACCAACAGATCCTTTACATCACAAAGACATTTCCTCATAACATTTTGTGTTAAGTATATAAGAAAACCAGGTATATACAAAAGCATTATAAAGGTAGAATTATTTTTTTTCGAAGCAGGTGTTTGATTCATAGCCTTAATCAGGTAAAAATCTTGACTTCCTGTACTGTTATAATTGTTCAATAAATACCACAGAAACCAGCAGCAATCCAAATATATTTTTATACCCTTGCAGAGGGTATATTAATTTTAGCCAGAAGTTTGCAACGCACCTTAGGAGACATATCCGACCCTATAAAGTATATATATTCTGAATCAGCATCACCAGAGGAGTCGAAAAATGGATGTCCGTCTGTTGCAACGCAAACTAGTCTCTCAGTTTTTGAGCTATCTTCATGAAACTTGGCATACAAGCTTCTTATTGCTGTAGGCTGTAAATAAGTCGGAACGAGCCAGATCGGACCGATATATCGTATAGCTGTCATAGAAGCTATCGGCCGATTTTTGTTGTTTTTCAAGATATTGCAACAAGATTTGGCAAATCCTATTCTTATTACGTTCTTAATGTGCTGTTAAAATTATATCAAAATCGGACCACTATAACATATAGCTGCCATAGGAACAATCGGCTGAAATCAGGGTTTTTGTATGCAAACCTGTTTTGTTTTTGGAAATACCGCACATTATCAATACTTTTTAATATTATACAGTAACCCGCCCTTAGTTTTTCCATTTAAATATCTGAGACGTTTATATTCTATAGCTGTTATATTAACAATCAGTCAGTCCGTCTGTCTGTTGCAACTCAAATTAGTCCCCCAGTTATTGAGCTATCTTCATGAAACTTGCCACACAAGCTTATTATTGATGTAGGCTGTAAATAAGTCGGAACGAGCCAGATCGGACCGATATATCGTATAGCTGTCATAGAAGCTATCGGCCGATTTTTGATGTTTTTCAAGATATTGCAACAAGATTTGGCAAATCCTATTCTTATTACGTTCTTAATGTGCTGTCAAAATTGTATCAAAATCGGACCACTATAACATATAGCTGCCATAGGAACAATCGGCTGAAATCAGGGTTTTCGTATGCAAACCTGTTTTGTTTTTGGAAATACCGCACAATATCAATACTTTTTAATGTTATACAGTAACCCGCCCTTAGTTTTTCCATTTAAATATCTCAGACGTTTATATTCTATAGCTGTTATAGGAACAATCAGTCAGTCCGTCTGTCTGTTGCAACGCAAATTAGTCCCCCAGTTATTGAGCTATCTTCATGAAACTTGGCACCCAAGCTTATTATTGATGTAGGCTGTAAATAAGTCGGAACGAGCCAGATCGGACCGATATATCGTATAGCTGTCATAGAAGCTATCGACCGATTTTTGTTGTTTTTCAAGATATTACAACAAGATTTGGCAAATCCTATTCTTATTACGTTCTTAATGTGCTGTCATATAGCTGCCATAGGAACAATCGGCTGAAATCAGGGTTTTCGTATGCAAACCTGTTTTGTTTTTGGAAATACCGCACATAATCAATACTTTTTAATGTTATACAGTAACCCGCCCTTAGTTTTTCCATTTAAATATCTGAGACGTTTATATTCTATAGCTGTTATAGGAACAATCAGTCAGTCCGTCTGTCTGTTGCAACTCAAATTAGTCCCCCAGTTATTGAGCTATCTTCATGAAACTTGGCACACAAGCTTATTATTGATGTAGGCTGTAAATAAGTCGGAACGAGCCAGATCGGACCGATATATCGTATAGCTGTCATAGAAGCTATCGGCCGATTTTTGTTGTTTTTCAAGATATTGCAACAAGATTTGGCAAATCCTATTCTTATTACGTTCTTAATGTGCTGTCAAAATTGTATCAAAATCGGACCACTATAACATATAGCTGCCATAGGAACAATCGGCTGAAATCAGGGTTTTCGTATGCAAACCTGTTTTGTTTTTGGAAATACCGCACATTATCAATACTTTTTAATGTTATACAGTAACCCGCCCTTAGTTTTTCCATTTAAATATCTGAGACGTTTATATTCTATAGCTGTTATAGGAACAATCAGTCAGTCCGTCTGTCTGTTGCAACTCAAATTAGTCCCCCAGTTATTGCTATCTTCATGAAACTTGGCACCCAAGCTTATTATTGATGTAGGCTGTAAATAAGTCGGAACGAGCCAGATCGGACCGATATATCGTATAGCTGTCATAGAAGCTATCGGCCGATTTTTGTTGTTTTTCAAGATATTGCAACAAGATTTGGCAAATCCTATTCTTATTACGTTCTTAATGTGCTGTCAAAATTGTATCAAAATCCGCACATCCGAAATACCGCACATTATCAATACTTTTTAATGTTATACAGTAACCCGCCCTTAGTTTTTCCATTTAAATATCTCAGACGTTTATATTCTTTAGCTGTTATAGGAACAATCAGTCAGTCCGTCTGTCTGTTGCAAGGCAAATTAGTCCCCCAGTTATTGAGCTATCTTCATGAAACTTTGCTCACAAGCTTCTTATTTCTGCCCTCTTTAAATAAGTCGGAATGGGCCAGATCGGACTGATATATCGTATAGCTGTCATGGAGCCTATCGCCCGATTTTCGTTATATTTCAAGATATAGCTATCAGGCTTACCACATCCAAATCTAAGTGTGTCCCTAATAATAAAGTTCGAAATCGAACTTTTATAACTTATAACGATCAACGATCGGTCTAATGAAGGTTCATGTTGCAATTTTATTCTGAGTACTATTACATATAGTTGTTAAACAAAAAATCATGTAGCTGTTATTCAAACGCATTTTTGAATGAGAACTTTCCAAATTTATTTATATGTTATGACCAACAGATCCTTTACATCACAAAGACATTTCCTCATAACATTTTGTGTTAAGTATATAAGAAATCCAGGTATATACAAAAGCATTAAAAAGGTAGAATTATTTTTTTTCGAAGCAGGTGTTTGATTCATAGCCTTAATCAGGTAAAAATCTTGACTTCCTGTATTGTTATAATTGTTCAATAAATACCACAGAAACCAGCAGCAATCTAAATATATTTTATATTTTGTATAACTGCAAGGGTATGAAACCTTCGGCAAGCCGAAGGTAGCCTTGCTTTCTTGTATATTTTGTATAACTGCAAGGGTATGAAACCTTCGGCAAGCCGAAGGTAGCCTTGCTTTCTTGTTGAATGAGAACTTTTGACCAACAGATCCTTTACAAAGACATTTCCTCATAACATTTTGTGTTAAGTATATAAGAAATCCAGGTATATACAAAAGCATTAAAAAGGTAGAATTATTTTTTTTCGAAGCAGGTTTTTGATTCATAGCCTTAATCAGGTAAACATCTTGACTTCCTGTATTGTTATAATTGTTCAATAAATACTACAGAAACCAGCAGCAATCCAAATATATTTTATATTTTGTATAACTGCAAGGGTATGAAACCTTCGGCAAGCCGAAGGTAGCCTTGCTTTCTTGTTTTTATGTTCCTATTTATCATTAAGGTAACAGTACAGGTACCAATGTTTACATAAAAATGTAGGAAGTCGAGATTTTTATGAATCAAACACCTGCTTCGAAAAAAAAAATAATTCTACCTTTTTAATGCTTTTGTATATACCTGGATTTCTTATATACTTAACACAAAATGTTATGAGGAAATGTCTTTGTGTTGTAAAGGATCTGTTGGTCATAAAATCTAAATTTGGAAAGTTCTCATTCAAAAATGCGTTTGAATAACAGCTATATGATTTTTTGTTTAACAGCTACATGTAATAGTACTCAGATTTCCATAAAATTGCAACATGAACCTTCATTAGGCCGATCGTTGATCGTTATAAGTTATAAAAGTTCGATTTCGAACTTTATTATTAGGGACACAATTAGATTTGGATGTGGTAAGCCCGACAGCTATATCTTGAAATATAACGAAAATCGGCCGATAGGCTCCATGACAGCTATACGATATATCAGTCCGATCTGACCCGTTCCGACTTATTTAAAGAGGGCAGAAATAAGAAGCTTGTGAGCAAAGTTTCATGAAGATAGCTCAATAACTGGGGGACTAATTTGCGTTGCAACAGACAGACGGACTGACTGATTGTTCCTATAACAGCTATAGAATATAAACGTCTGAGATATTTAAATGGAAAAACTAAGGGCGGATTACTGTATAACATTAAAAAGTATTGATAATGTGCGGTATTTCCAAAAACAAAACAGGTTTGCATACAAAAACCCTGATTTCAGCCGATTGTTCCTATGGCAGCTATATATTATAGTGGTCCGATTTTGATACAATTTCGACAGCACATTAAGAACGTAATAAGAATAGGATTTGCCAAATCTTGTTGCAATATCTTGAAAAACAACAAAAATCGGCCGATAGCTTCTATGACAGCTATACGATATATCGGTCCGATCTGGCTCGTTCCGACTTATTTACAGCCTACAGCAATAAGAAGCTTGTGTGCCAAGTTTCATGAAGATAGCTCAGAAATTGAGAGACTAGTTTGCGTTGCAACAGACGGACGGACGGACGGACGGACGGACGGACGGACAGACGGACATCCATTTTTCGACTCCTCTGGTGATGCTGATTCAGAATATATATACTTTATAGGGTCGGAGATGTCTCCTAAGGTGCGTTGCAAACTTCTGGCTAAAATTAATATACCCTCTGCAAGGGTATAAAAAACAAGAAAGCAAGGCTACCTTCGGCTTGCCGAAGGTTTCATACCCTTGCAGTTATACAAAATATAAAATATATTTGGATTGCTGCTGGTTTCTGTGGTATTTATTGAACAATTATAACGATACAGGAAATCAAGATTTTTACCTGATTAAGGCTATGAATCAAACACCTGCTTCGAAAAAAAATAATTCTACCTTTTTAATGCTTTTGTATATACCTGGATTTCTTATATACTTAACACAAAATGTTATGAGGAAATGTCTTTGTAAAGGATCTGTTGGTCATAAAATCTAAATTTGGAAAGTTCTCATTCAAAAATGCGTTTGAATAACAGCTTCATGATTTTTTGCTTAACAGCTACATGTAATAGTACTCAGATTTCCATAAAATTGCAACATGAACCTTCATTAGGCCGATCGTTGATCGTTATAAGTTATAAAAGTTCGATTTCGAACTTTATTATTAGGGACACACTTAGATTTGGATGTGGTAAGCCTGATAGCTATATCTTGAAATATAACGAAAATCGGCCGATAGGCTTCATGATAGCTATACGATATATCAGTCCGATCTGGCCCGTTCCGACTTATTAAAAGAGGGCAGAAATAAGAAGCTTGGGAGAAAAGTTTCATGAAGATAGCTCAATAATAAGGGGGGTACTAATTTGAGTTGCAACAGACAGACGGACTGACTGATTGTTCCTATAACAGCTATAGAATATAAACGCCTGAGATATTTAAATGGAAAAACTAAGGGCGGGTTACTGTATAACATTAAAAAGTATTGATAATGTGCGGTATTTCCAAAAACAAAACAGGTTTGCATACAAAAACCCTGATTTCAGCCGATTGTTCCTATGGCAGCTATATGTTATAGTGGTCCGATTTTGATACAATTGGCAGCAATTGACAGCACATTAAGAACGTAATAAGAATAGGATTTGCCAAATCTTGTTGCAATATCTTGAAAAACAACAAAAATCGCCCGATAGCTTCTTGAAAAACAACAAAAATCCGGCGATAGCTTCTATGACAGCTATACGATATATCGGTCCGATCTGGCTCGTTCCGACTTATTTACAGCCTACAGCAATAAGAAGCTTGTATGCCAAGTTTCATGAAGATAGCTCAAAAACTGAGAGACTAGTTTGCGTTGCAACAGACGGACGGACGGACGGACGGACGGACGGACGGACGGACGGACGGACGGACGGACGGACAGACGGACATCCATTTTTCGACTCCTCTGGTGATGCTGATTCAGAATATATATACTTTATACGGTCGGAGATGTCTCCTACGGTGCGTTGCAAACTTCTGGCTAAAATTAATATACCCTCTGCAAGGGTATAAAAAAGGTTGTCACATAATTACAAAAAGTTGTTTGCTGCTGGAGTTGAACTCGGGTTCTGACATTAGGAAAAACCGACATAAGCACATGGCCACAGTGCAATACTATTTCTTGAATATCTTCCTTATTTATCGGCCGATCTTATTGATACTTTGCAAACACACCCGCATGGTGGTTTTTATCACATGTATAAAAAATGATTGCTGTAGAGCTATATTTGCAGCTACAATCGACTTTTTTTCGATTTGTGGGGGCGGATGGAGGCGTGGCGAAAATCCAAAATAAACTTGATATGCATGCAGAATTAACACATATTGTCCCCAAATTTGGTAGCTCTAGCTCTTATAATAGCTGAGATCTAGGTTTTCACACGGACGGACAGACAGACAGACGGACAGACGGACATGGCAATATCGACTCGGCTGTTCATGCTGATTCAGAATATATATACTTTATGGGGTCGGAGATTTCTCCTTCTGCCTGTTACAAACATTTTCGGTTGGCACAAAGTTATAATACCCTTATACTCTTCGAGTAGCGGGTATAATTACCTAAAAGATCTAAAGGAGTGCTACCAAATAGCTTGTTGTTGTTTTCAATATCTTTCAAAGTCCTGTTCAACGCCTAATGCGAACGTTTGTATGCCATAGTACATTCATCTCAGATATTATCATCTGCTTTTACTGAATTGGCTCTGCTTCAGCATTGTGACCATATACTATTTTTATACCCTTGCAGAGGGTATATTAATTTTAGCCAGAAGTTTGCAACGCACCTTAGGAGACATCTCCGACCCTATAAAGTATATATATTCTGAATCAGCATCACCAGAGGAGTCGAAAAATGGATGTCCGTCTGTCCGTCCGTCCGTCTGTTGCAACGCAAACTAGTCTCTCAGTTTTTGAGCTATCTTCATGAAACTTGGCACACAAGCTTCTTATTGCTGTAGGCTGTAAATAAGTCGGAACGAGCCAGATCGGACCGATATATCGTATAGCTGTCATAGAAGCTATCGGCCGATTTTTGTTGTTTTTATACCCTTGCAGGTATATTAATTTTAGCCAGAAGTTTGCAACGCACCTTAGGAGACATCTCCGACCCTATAAAGTATATATATTCTGAATCAGCATCACCAGAGGAGTCGAAAAATGGATGTCCGTCTGTCCGTCCGTCCGTCTGTTGCAACGCAAACTAGTCTCTCAGTTTTTGAGCTATCTTCATGAAACTTGGCACACAAGCTTCTTATTGCTGTAGGCTGTAAATAAGTCGGAACGAGCCAGATCGGACCGATATATCGTATAGCTGTCATAGAAGCTATCGGCCGATTTTTGTTGTTTTTCAAGATATTGCAACAAGATTTGGCCAATCCTATTCTTATCACGTTTTTAATGTGCTGTCAAAATTGTATCAAAATCGGACCATTATAACATATAGCTGCCATAGGAACAATCGGCTGAAATCAGGGTTTTTGTATGCAAACCTGTTTTGTTTTTAGAAATACCGCACATTATCAATACTTTTTAATGTTATACAGTAACCCGCCCTTAGTTTTTCCATTTAAATATCTCATACGTTTATATTATATAGCTGCTATTGGAACAATCAGTCAGTCCGTCTGTCTGTTGCAACGCAAATTAGTCCCCCAGTTATTGAGCTATCTTCATGAAACTTTGCTCACAAGCTTCTTCTGCCCTCTTTAAATAAGTCGGAACGGGTTAGATCGGACTGATATATCGTATAGCTATCATGAAGCCTATCGGCCGATTTTCGTTATATTTCAAGATATAGCTATCAGGCTTACCACATCCAAATCTAAGTTTGTCCCTAATAATAAAGTTCGAAATCGAACTTTTATAACTTATAACGATCAACGATCGGCCTAATGAACGTTCATGTTGCAATTTTATGGAAATCTGAGTACTATTACATGTAGCTGTTAAACAAAAAATCATGTAGCTGTTATTCAAACGCATTTTTGAATGAGAACTTTCCTAATTTATTTATATTTTATGACCAACAGATCCTTTACATCACAAAGACATTTCCTCATAACATTTTGTGTTAAGTATATAAGAAATCCAGGTATATACAAAAGCATTAAAAAGGTAGAATTATTTTTTTTCGAAGCAGGTGTTTGATTCATGGCCTTAATCAGGTAAAAATCTTGTCTTCCTGTATTGTTATAATTGTTCAATAAATACCACAGAAACCAGCAGCAATCCAAATATATTTTATATTTTGTGTAACTGCAAGGGTATGAAACCTTCGGCAAGCCGAACGTAGCCTTGCTTTCTTGTTTTTATACCCTTGCAGAGGGTATATTAATTTTAGCCAGATGTTTGCAACGCACCTTAGGAGACATCTCCGACCCTATAAAGTATATATATTCTGAATCAGCATCACCAGAGGAGTCGAAAAATGGATGTCCGTCTGTCCGTCCGTCCGTCCGTCCGTCTGTTGCAACGCAAACTAGTCTCTCAGTTATTGAGCTATCTTCATGAAACTTGGCACACAAGCTTATTATTGCTGTAGGCTGTAAATAAGTCGGAACGAGCCAGATCGGACCGATATATCGTATAGCTGTCATAGAAGCTATCGGCCGATTTTTGTTGTTTTTCAAGATATTGCAACAAGATTTGGCAAATCCTATTGATATTACGTTCTTAATGTGCTGTCAAAATTGTATAAAAATCGGACCACTATAACATATAGCTGCCATAGGAACAATCGGCTGAAATCAGGGTTTTTGTATGCAAACCTGTTTTGTTTTTGGAAATACCGCACATTATCAATACTTTTTAATGTTATACAGTAACCCGCCCTTAGTTTTTCCATTTAAATATCTGAGACGTTTATATTCTATAGCTGTTATAGGAACAATCAGTCAGTCCGTCTGTCTGTTGCAACTCAAATTAGTCCCCCAGTTATTGAGCTATCTTCATGAAACTTGGCACACAAGCTTATTATAGATGTAGGCTGTAAATAAGTCGGAACGAGCCAGATCGGACCGATATATCGTATAGCTGTCATAGAAGCTATCGGCCGATTTTTGTTGTTTTTCAAGATATTGCAACAAGATTTGGCAAATCCTATTCTTATTACGTTCTTAATGTGCTGTCAAAATTGTATCAGTTTGATTTGTACAAAAATCGACGATAAATTTTGTTTTTTAATTTAACGGATTTTTTTGGCATGTTTTCAATGGGTTTTTTTTTTTTATCAAAAATCGTTAGATTTGTAAAAAAATCGACAAGATATTGCAACAAGATTTAGCAACTCCTATTCTTATTACGTTCTTAATGTGCTGTCAAAATTGCATCAAAATAGGACCACCATAACATGTAGCTGCCATAGGAACAATCGGCTGAAATCAGGGTTTTTGTATGCAAACCTGTTTTGTTTTTGGAAATACCGCACATTATCAATACTTTTTAATGTTATACAGTAACCCGCCCTTAGTTTTTCCATTTAAATATCTGAGACGTTTATATTCTATAGCTGTTATAGGAACAATCAGTCAGTCCGTCTGTCTGTTGCAACTCAAATTAGTCCCCCCAGTTATTGAGCTATCTTCATGAAACTTGGCACACAAGCTTATTATAGATGTAGGCTGTAAATAAGTCGGAACGAGCCAGATCGGACCGATATATCGTATAGCTGTCATAGAAGCTATCGGCCGATTTTTGTTGTTTTTCAAGATATTGCAACAAGATTTGGCAAATCCTATTCTTATTACGTTCTTAATGTGCTGTCAAAATTGTATCAGTTTGATTTGTACAAAAATCGACGATAAATTTTGTTTTTTAATTTAACGGATTTTTTTGGCATGTTTTCAATGGGTTTTTTTTTTATCAAAAATCGTTAGATTTGTAAAAAAATCGACGTTACACTTTATTCTTAAATTAAACGGATTTTTAGTCATGTTTTTAATGCGTTTTTTTGGTCACAAACCGTTTGATTTGTACAAAAATCGACGATCCATATTTATACCCTTGCAGAGGGTATATTAATTTTAGCCAGAAGTTTGCAACGCACCTTAGGAGACATCTCCGACCCTATAAAGTATATATATTCTGAATCAGCATCACCAGAGGAGTCGAAAAATGGATGTCCGTCCGTCCGTCCGTCCGTCCGTCCGTCCGTCCGTCTGTTGCAACGCAAACTAGTCTCTCAGTTTTTGAGCTATCTTCATGAAACTTGGCATACAAGCTTCTTATTGCTGTAAATAAGTCGGAACGAGCCAGATCGGACCGATATATCGTATAGCTGTCATAAAAGCTATCGGCCGATTTTTGATGTTTTTCAAGATATTGCAACAAGATTTGGCAAATCCTATTCTTATTACGTTCTTAATGTGCTGTCAAAATTGTATCAAAATCGGACCACTATAACATATAGCTGCCATAGGAACAATCGGCTGAAATCAGGGTTTTCGTATGCAAACCTGTTTTGTTTTTGGAAATACCGCACATTATCAATACTTTTTAATGTTATACAGTAACCCGCCCTTAGTTTTTCCATTTAAATATCTGAGACGTTTATATTCTATAGCTGTTATATTAACAATCAGTCAGTCCGTCTGTCTGTTGCAACTCAAATTAGTCCCCCCAGTTATTGAGCTATCTTCATGAAACTTGCCACACAAGCTTATTATTGATGTAGGCTGTAAATAAGTCGGAACGAGCCAGATCGGACCGATATATCGTATAGCTGTCATAGAAGCTATCGGCCGATTTTTGTTGTTTTTCAAGATATTGCAACAAGATTTGGCAAATCCTATTCTTATTACGTTCTTAATGTGCTGTCATATAGCTGCCATAGGAACAATCGGCTGAAATCAGGGTTTTCGTATGCAAACCTGTTTTGTTTTTTGGAAATACCGCACATTATCAATACTTTTTAATGTTATACAGTAACCCGCCCTTAGTTTTTCCATTTAAATATCTGAGACGTTTATATTCTATAGCTGTTATATTAACAATCAGTCAGTCCGTCTGTCTGTTGCAACTCAAATTAGTCCCCCAGTTATTGAGCTATCTTCATGAAACTTGCCACACAAGCTTATTATTGATGTAGGCTGTAAATAAGTCGGAACGAGCCAGATCGGACCGATATATCGTATAGCTGTCATAGAAGCTATCGGCCGATTTTTGTTGTTTTTCAAGATATTGCAACAAGATTTGGCAAATCCTATTCTTATTACGTTCTTAATGTGCTGTTAAAATTATATCAAAATCGGACCACTATAACATATAGCTGCCATAGGAACAATCGGCTGAAATCAGGGTTTTTGTATGCAAACCTGTTTTGTTTTTGGAAATACCGCACATTATCAATACTTTTTAATATTATACAGTAACCCGCCCTTAGTTTTTCCATTTAAATATCTGAGACGTTTATATTCTATAGCTGTTATATTAACAATCAGTCAGTCCGTCTGTCTGTTGCAACTCAAGTTAGTCCCCCCAGTTATTGAGCTATCTTCATGAAACTTGCCACACAAGCTTATTATTGATGTAGGCTGTAAATAAGTCGGAACGAGCCAGATCGGACCGATATATCGTATAGCTGTCATAGAAGCTATCGGCCGATTTTTGATGTTTTTCAAGATATTGCAACAAGATTTGGCAAATCCTATTCTTATTACGTTCTTAATGTGCTGTCAAAATTGTATCAAAAATCGGACCACTATAACATATAGCTGCCATAGGAACAATCGGCTGAAATCAGGGTTTTCGTATGCAAACCTGTTTTGTTTTTGGAAATACCGCACATTATCAATACTTGTTAATGTTATACAGTAACCCGCCCTTAGTTTTTCCATTTAAATATCTGAGACGTTTATATTCTATAGCTATTATAGGAACAATCAGTCAGTCCGTCTGTCTGTTGCAACGCAAATTAGTCCCCCAGTTATTGAGCTATCTTCATGAAACTTGGCACCCAAGCTTATTATAGATGTAGGCTGTAAATAAGTCGGAACGAGCCAGATCGGACCGATATATCGTATAGCTGTCATAGAAGCTATCGGCCGATTTTTGTTGTTTTTCAAGATATTGCAACAAGATTTGGCAAATCCTATTCTTATTACGTTCTTAATGTGCTGTCATATAGCTGCCATAGGAACAATCGGCTGAAATCAGGGTTTTCGTATGCAAACCTGTTTTGTTTTTGGAAATACCGCACATTATCAATACTTTTTAATGTTATACAGTAACCCGCCCTTAGTTTTTCCATTTAAATATCTGAGACGTTTATATTCTATAGCTGTTATAGGAACAATCAGTCAGTCCGTCTGTCTGTTGCAACTCAAATTAGTCCCCCAGTTATTGAGCTATCTTCATGAAACTTGGCACACAAGCTTATTATTGATGTAGGCTGTAAATAAGTCGGAACGAGCCAGATCGGACCGATATATCGTATAGCTGTCATAGAAGCTATCGGCCGATTTTTGTTGTTTTTCAAGATATTGCAACAAGATTTGGCAAATCCTATTCTTAGTACGTTCTTAATGTGCTGTCAAAATTGTATCAAAATCGGACCACTATAACATATAGCTGCCATAGGAACAATCGGCTGAAATCAGGGTTTTCGTATGCAAACCTGTTTTGTTTTTGGAAATACCGCACATTATCAATACTTTTTAATGTTATACAGTAACCCGCCCTTAGTTTTTATACCCTTGCAGAGGGTATATTAATTTTAGCCAGAAGTTTGCAACGCACCTTAGGAGACATCTCCGACCCTATAAAGTATATATATTCTGAATCAGCATCACCAGAGGAGTCGAAAAATGGATGTCCGTCTGTCCGTCCGTCCGTCCGTCCGTCCGTCCGTCCGTCCGTCCGTCCGTCCGTCCGTCCGTCTGTTGCAACGCAAACTAGTCTCTCAGTTTTTGAGCTATCTTCATGAAACTTGGCATACAAGCTTCTTATTGCTGTAGGCTGTAAATAAGTCGGAACGAGCCAGATCGGACCGATATATCGTATAGCTGTCATAGAAGCTATCGGCCGATTTTTGTTGTTTTTCAAGATATTGCAACAAGATTTGGCAAATCCTATTCTTATTACGTTCTTAATGTGCTGTTAAAATTATATCAAAAATCGGACCACTATAACATATAGCTGCCATAGGAACAATCGGCTGAAATCAGGGTTTTTGTATGCAAACCTGTTTTGTTTTTGGAAATACCGCACATTATCAATACTTTTTAATATTATACAGTAACCCGCCCTTAGTTTTTCCATTTAAATATCTGAGACGTTTATATTCTATAGCTGTTATATTAACAATCAGTCAGTCCGTCTGTCTGTTGCAACGCAAATTAGTCCCCCCAGTTATTGAGCTATCTTCATGAAACTTGCCACACAAGCTTATTATTGATGTAGGCTGTAAATAAGTCGGAACGAGCCAGATCGGACCGATATATCGTATAGCTGTCATAGAAGCTATCGGCCGATTTTTGATGTTTTTCAAGATATTGCAACAAGATTTGGCAAATCCTATTCTTATTACGTTCTTAATGTGCTGTCAAAATTGTATCAAAATCGGACCACTATAACATATAGCTGCCATAGGAACAATCGGCTGAAATCAGGGTTTTCGTATGCAAACCTGTTTTGTTTTTGGAAATACCGCACAATATCAATACTTTTTAATGTTATACAGTAACCCGCCCTTAGTTTTTCCATTTAAATATCTCAGACGTTTATATTCTATAGCTGTTATAGGAACAATCAGTCAGTCCGTCTGTCTGTTGCAACGCAAATTAGTCCCCCCAGTTATTGAGCTATCTTCATGAAACTTGGCACCCAAGCTTATTATTGATGTAGGCTGTAAATAAGTCGGAACGAGCCAGATCGGACCGATATATCGTATAGCTGTCATAGAAGCTATCGACCGATTTTTGTTGTTTTTCAAGATATTACAACAAGATTTGGCAAATCCTATTCTTATTACGTTCTTAATGTGCTGTCATATAGCTGCCATAGGAACAATCGGCTGAAATCAGGGTTTTCGTATGCAAACCTGTTTTGTTTTTTGGAAATACCGCACATTATCAATACTTTTTAATGTTATACAGTAACCCGCCCTTAGTTTTTCCATTTAAATATCTGAGACGTTTATATTCTATAGCTGTTATAGGAACAATCAGTCAGTCCGTCTGTCTGTTGCAACTCAAATTAGTCCCCCAGTTATTGAGCTATCTTCATGAAACTTGGCACACAAGCTTATTATTGATGTAGGCTGTAAATAAGTCGGAACGAGCCAGATCGGACCGATATATCGTATAGCTGTCATAGAAGCTATCGGCCGATTTTTGTTGTTTTTCAAGATATTGCAACAAGATTTGGCAAATCCTATTCTTATTACGTTCTTAATGTGCTGTCAAAATTGTATCAAAATCGGACCACTATAACATATAGCTGCCATAGGAACAATCGGCTGAAATCAGGGTTTTCGTATGCAAACCTGTTTTGTTTTTGGAAATACCGCACATTATCAATACTTTTTAATGTTATACAGTAACCCGCCCTTAGTTTTTCCATTTAAATATCTGAGACGTTTATATTCTATAGCTGTTATAGGAACAATCAGTCAGTCCGTCTGTCTGTTGCAACTCAAATTAGTCCCCCAGTTATTGCTATCTTCATGAAACTTGGCACCCAAGCTTATTATTGATGTAGGCTGTAAATAAGTCGGAACGAGCCAGATCGGACCGATATATCGTATAGCTGTCATAGAAGCTATCGGCCGATTTTTGTTGTTTTTCAAGATATTGCAACAAGATTTGGCAAATCCTATTCTTATTACGTTCTTAATGTGCTGTCAAAATTGTATCAAAATCCGCACATCCGAAATACCGCACATTATCAATACTTTTTAATGTTATACAGTAACCCGCCCTTAGTTTTTCCATTTAAATATCTCAGACGTTTATATTCTTTAGCTGTTATAGGAACAATCAGTCAGTCCGTCTGTCTGTTGCAAGGCAAATTAGTCCCCCAGTTATTGAGCTATCTTCATGAAACTTTGCTCACAAGCTTCTTATTTCTGCCCTCTTTAAATAAGTCGGAATGGGCCAGATCGGACTGATATATCGTATAGCTGTCATGGAGCCTATCGCCCGATTTTCGTTATATTTCAAGATATAGCTATCAGGCTTACCACATCCAAATCTAAGTGTGTCCCTAATAATAAAGTTCGAAATCGAACTTTTATAACTTATAACGATCAACGATCGGTCTAATGAAGGTTCATGTTGCAATTTTATTCTGAGTACTATTACATATAGTTGTTAAACAAAAAATCATGTAGCTGTTATTCAAACGCATTTTTGAATGAGAACTTTCCAAATTTATTTATATGTTATGACCAACAGATCCTTTACATCACAAAGACATTTCCTCATAACATTTTGTGTTAAGTATATAAGAAAACCAGGTATATACAAAAGCATTATAAAGGTAGAATTATTTTTTTTCGAAGCAGGTGTTTGATTCATAGCCTTAATCAGGTAAAAATCTTGACTTCCTGTACTGTTATAATTGTTCAATAAATACCACAGAAACCAGCAGCAATCTAAATATATTTTATATTTTGTATAACTGCAAGGGTATGAAACCTTCGGCAAGCCGAAGGTAGCCTTGCTTTCTTGTATATTTTGTATAACTGCAAGGGTATGAAACCTTCGGCAAGCCGAAGGTAGCCTTGCTTTCTTGTTACGTTCTTAATGTGCTCTCAAAATTGTATCAAAATCGGACCACTATAACATATAGCTGCCATAGGAACAATCGGCTGAAATCAGGGTTTTCGTATGCTGTAGGCTGTAAATAAGTCGGAACGAGCCAGATCGGACCGATATATCGTATAGCTGTCATAGAAGCTATCGGCCGATTTTTGATGTTTTTCAAGATATTGCAACAAGATTTGGCAAATCCTATTCTTATTACGTTCTTAATGTGCTGTCAAAATTGTATCAAAATCGGACCACTATAACATATAGCTGCCATAGGAACAATCGGCTGAAATCAGGGTTTTCGTATGCAAACCTGTTTTGTTTTTGGAAATACCGCACATTATCAATACTTTTTAATGTTATACAGTAACCCGCCCTTAGTTTTTCCATTTAAATATCTGAGACGTTTATATTCTATAGCTGTTATAGGAACAATCAGTCAGTCCGTCTGTCTGTTGCAACGCAAATTAGTCCCCCAGTTATTGAGCTATCTTCATGAAACTTGGCACCCAAGCTTATTATTGATGTAGGCTGTAAATAAGTCGGAACGAGCCAGATCGGACCGATATATCGTATAGCTGTCATAGAAGCTATCGGCCGATTTTTGTTGTTTTTCAAGATATTGCAACAAGATTTGGCAAATCCTATTCTTATTACGTTCTTAATGTGCTGTCATATAGCTGCCATAGGAACAATCGGCTGAAATCAGGGTTTTCGTATGCTGTAGGCTGTAAATAAGTCGGAACGAGCCAGATCGGACCGATATATCGTATAGCTGTCATAGAAGCTATCGGCCGATTTTTGTTGTTTTTCAAGATATTGCAACAAGATTTGGCAAATCCTATTCTTATTACGTTCTTAATGTGCTGTCAAAATTGTATCAAAATCTGACCAATTTAACATATAGCTGCCATAGGAACAATCGGCTGAAATCAGGGTTTTTGTATGCAAACCTGTTTTGTTTTTGGAAATACCGCACATTATCAATACTTTTTAATGTTATACAGTAACCCGCCCTTAGTTTTTCCATTTAAATATCTCAGACGTTTATATTCTATAGCTGTTATAGGAACAATCAGTCAGTCCGTCTGTCTGTTGCAACTCAAATTAGTCCCCCAGTTATTGAGCTATCTTCATGAAACTTTGCTCACAAGTTTCTTATTTCTGCCCTCTTTAAATAAGTCGGAACGGGCCAGATCGGACTGATATATCGTATAGCTGTCATGGAGCCTATCGGCCGACTTTCGTTGTATATCAAGATATAGCTATCAGGCTTACCACATCCAAATCTAAGTGTGTCCTTAATAATAAAGTTCGAAATTGAACTTTTATAACTTATAACGATCAACGATCGGCCTAATGAAGGTTCATGTTGCAATTTTATGGAAACCTGAGTACTATTACATGTAGCTGTTAAACAAAAAAATCCTGTAGCTGTTATTCAAACGCATTTTTGAATGAGAACTTTCCAAATTTATTTATATTTTATGACCAACAGATCCTTTACAACACAAAGACATTTCCTCATAACATTTTGTGTTAAGTATATAAGAAATCCAGGTATGTACAAAAGCATTAAAAAGGTAGAATTATTTTTTTCGAAGAAGGTGTTTGATTCATAGCCTTAATCAGGTAAAAATCTTGACTTCCTGTACTGTTATAATTGTTCAATAAATACCACAGAAACCAGCAGTAATCCAAATATATTTTATATTTTGTACAACTGCAAGGGTATGAAACCTTCGGCAAGCGGAAGGTAGCCTTGCTTTCTTGTTCCATTTAAATATCTCAGACGTTTATATTCTTTAGCTGTTATAGGAACAATCAGTCAGTCCGTCTGTCTGTTGCAACTCAAATTAGTCCCCCAGTTATTGAGCTATCTTCATGAAACTTTGCTCACAAGCTTCTTATTTCTGCCCTCTTTAAATAAGTCGGAATGGGCCAGATCGGACTGATATATCGTATAGCTGTCATGGAGCCTATCGCCCGGTTTTCGTTATATTTCAAGATATAGCTATCAGGCTTACCACATCCAAATCTAAGTGTGTCCCTAATAATAAAGTTCGAAATCGAACTTTTATAACTTATAACGATCAACGATCGGTCTAATGAAGGTTCATGTTGCAATTTTATGGAAATCTGAGTACTATTACATATAGTTGTTAAACAAAAAATCATGTAGCTGTTATTCAAACGCATTTTTGAATGAGAACTTTCTAAATTTATTTATATGTTATGACCAACAGATCCTTTACATCACAAAGACATTTCCTCAAAACATTTTGTGTTAAGTATATAAGAAAACCAGGTATATACAAAAGCATTATAAAGGTAGAATTATTTTTTTTCGAAGCAGGTGTTTGATTCATAGCCTTAATCAGGTAAAAATCTTGACTTCCTGTACTGTTATAATTGTTCAATAAATACCACAGAAACCAGCAGCAATCCAAATATATTTTATATTTTGTATAACTGCAAGGGTATGAAACCTTCGGCAAGCCGAAGGTAGCCTTGCTTTCTTGTTTTTAGTTATTTTGCGGATTTTTGCAATACCCTTGCAGAGGGTATATTAAGTTTTTTTTTTAAGCCACTTGGAAGTTTGCAACGCACCTTAGAGACCACCCCCACCCTAAAAAGAAAAAAAATTAAAAAAGATTGAGCAGCAACGCAAAAAAAAAAAAAAAAAAAAAAAAATTTAAAGGGTTTTATCGATATGCAATGATCGATGGTCATCGCAAGGGCGTCGTGAGCGCGGGCAGAAGAGGAGGAGTCAGTCGAGAAAGAAAAGAGCGTGTTGAAAGTTGTGCCATAAGAAAAAGATCGTCAAGCCGAAAAGTCGTTGTGTCCGGAGTAAGGCAAAGTTGTGTAGTCGTCGTATGTCCGGAGATCAAGAAGTGTTGGCAGGAGTCATCTTTTTATTAAATACCAAATAAATTAAGCAAACTATTATAATATCAAAATGTTACTAAGATAAACAATTGTGTTAAACAATAAATATCCTACATTTGGGGGCTCGTCCGACTAAACAATAAAAAATTGACCCATTTGTAAAGTGCAGAAAGTTGAACAGTTGTGGAATTACGTCAAAACTGCTAAATAAAAAGTTGTGAAATTTCGCAAGTTGGTTGGCGTCGGTCGGAAATTCCTAGAAGCGTGGTGAGTTTCGCAAGTTGGTTGGCGTCGGTTAGAAACTTCTACGATAGAAGCGTGGTGAATAAATTTGAGTTGACGGCAAACAGCGAATACGAAAGCATGAGTGAGGAGGAGAGAAAGGGACAGCGATATGGTGCTGTCACACGGTCGGGGGGCAAAGCGAGGAGACGAAAATGAAAATGCAGAAGAGCAGCGTCTATCAGAAGTGTGTGCAGACCAAATAAAAGAGATGCAAGCGGAGAGTAATAAAAGTCTACAACAAATAATTGAGCTGCTTACTCTTAAGATTCAAGCTGATGAAATTACCCAGAAAGAGCCGAAAGTAACTGCAGACAATTTTGCAAAAATTGTACCCGACTTCGATGGCGTCAGCATACCAGTGGAGATTTGGCTTGAAAATTTTGAGCAGAATGCAGATGCATATGAGCTTACGAAAAAACAACGATATGTGCAGGCACGAGGAAAAATGGTTAAAATGGCCAAGTTGTTTCTGGAGTCAGAGTTGGTGAGCACATATGAGCAACTTAAAAATGTCCTAATTGGCGAATTTAAGCGCGCGTCGAAAAGTGCCGATGTACATGCAAAGTTGACGCACAGGAAGAAGAAGACCGACGAAAGCATGCACGAATACATGCTAACAATGAAAAAAAATTGCAGCGCTTGGACAAGTCGATGTTGAGTCTATTATCGCTTATATAGTTGACGGACTGGATATTAAAAACGAATTCAAATTTGCATTGTACGGCAGCAAATCATACAGCGAACTGTTGGAAAAATATGAGTTGTACGAGAGCAAGTGTGTTATCGAAAAACCGCAAAAGCAATACAGTGGTGGCAGAAAAAATATAACCGATGGAAAAAGTATTCGTTGCTACAACTGCGGATCTAATGAACACATGAGAAAAGACTGCAAGGCAGAAACAAAATGTTTTAAATGTGCAGGCAGCGGTCATATATCTTCAAATTGTCCACAAGTTGTAAAAAGTGTTCAAGTCGTAAAAGATACTAAGCGCTTGAAAGTAGTTTTGCTGAACGGTACAGAGGTCGCCTGCCTTGTGGACACAGGATCCGATGTGTCAATCGTATGTCAGTCTTTGTACAATAAACTTCAAAGTACTGTGATGCAGAAGTGTTATTCCGTTCTACGAGGCCTTGGAAACGCTAAGACGCAGCCGCTAGGTTCATTTATGGGCAGAGTACACGTTGACGGGATCGAAGCCATACAAAAGTTTGTTGTGATACCAAACAATCAAATCGAGAACGACGTAATACTTGGCTTTGACTTTGTATCGCAATTCTGCGTGACTTTGAATGACGGAGAATTCATCTTTACAAAGGCGTCAGCGCGGCCGGAATGCGCTGAATCAAAAGAGCTAAGTATGTACAATATTGTTGAGACTGGTAGTAACATAGATGCTTCTCCACAGTACAAGCCGATGATCGAGTCAATGATAGCAGAGTACAAGCCAGCCAAAAACAACGCTGAATGCCCGGTGTCGATGAAGATCGTGCTAGAGGAGCGTACAAAACCATTTCGTCATCAACCAAGCCGTCACTCAGCTGTGGAATCCGAGTCGATCAGAGAACAAGTTGACGCCTGGTTGCAGGATGGCATTGTGCGCAAATCTTCATCGAACTTTGCCAGTCGAGTCGTCGTGGTCAAGAAGAAGGATGGCACGGACAGAATCTGCGTTGACTTTCGTCAATTAAATAGTATGGTACTTAAGGACTGCTTTCCAGTGCCACGCATGGATGATGTACTGGAACAGCTTCAGTCAGCAAATGTATTCGTAGTTATGGATCTGGAGAATAGCTTCCTCCACGTACCAATTGAGGAGTCCAGCCGCAAGTTTACAGCGTTCATAACCAAGGAAGGGCTTTTTGAATTCAATCGAGCGCCGTATGGTTTTTGCAACTCGCCGGCCGTTTTCAATCGTTTTGTCAGTTGCGTCTTTGAAGACTTGATTATGCAGGACGTACTCCAGTTGTACATTGATGACATTATCATATACGCAAACACAAACGAGGAATGCATGTCAAAGTTGAAAGCAGTTCTAAATCAAGCAGCCAAGTATAATCTAAGAATCAAATGGAGTAAGTGCCACTTTCTTAAGAACAGAATTGACTTTCTGGGCCACACCGTGGAAATGGGCAAGATTCGACCAGGACAAGAGAAGACGCAAGCTGTGCAGAGGTTCAAATGTCCAAATAACATAAAAGGCGTCCAATCTTTTTTGGGGTTGACCGGATTTTTCCGCAAATTCATTCGAGATTACGCTCAGATCGCTCGCCCGTTAACTAACTTGTTAAAAAAAGACGTGGTTTTCAAGATGGAGGCAGAAGAACTAAACGCTATAAGTTGTCTAAAAAATTCATTGTCATCAGAACCTGTACTAAGCATATACTGTCGAGAAGCGCCAACTGAGCTACATACTGACGCGTCCAAGGATGGATTTGGTGCAGTATTGACACAGGAGTTTGACAAGCAGCAGCATCCAGTATTTTATTGGAGCAAAAAGACATCGCAGAGCGATTCAAAGCGCCACAGCTACATTCTGGAGGTTAAAGCAGCGTTTCTTGCCATGCAGAAATTTCGATACTACCTGCTAGGCATACATTTCAAGTTGGTGACAGATTGCGCCGCTTTTTCGCAAACAATAAAGAAAAAAGATGTACCACGAGAAGTTGCACAGTGGATTCTTGCTCTGCAGGACTTTAATTTCGAAGTCGAGCATCGCTCCGGCAGCAGGATGAAGCACGTTGACAGTCTCAGCCGATACCCACAAGATGTTTTGGCCATAACTTCAGAAGTTGCAGCTAGATTAAAAGTTGCCCAGGAAAAGGATAACTACATTAAAGCTATAGCAGAAATATTAAAATTGCAGCCGTATGAAAATTTTAAGCTGAAAGGTGGAATTGTATACAAAACCATGAACGGCAGTGACTTGTTGGTCGTACCCAAAACAATGGAGCATGAAGTTATAGCGGATACACACAGTATTGGCCATTTTGCATTGCAAAAAACAATTCACACACTACAGCAGCAGTTCTGGATACCACATATGGAACGAAAAGTAGCCCAGCTGATTAACAATTGCGTCAAGTGCATTATTGTCAACAAGAAGTTGGGAAAGCCAGAAGGATTTTTGAACTGCATTGAAAAGGGAGATAAGCCACTTCATACCCTCCACATCGATCACTTGGGGCCCATGGATTCAACGTCAAAGGGCTACAAATACATATTTGCAATCGTAGATGGATTTTCCAAATTCGTATGGCTTTTCACCACTAAGAGCACCGGCACCGATGAAGTTGTAAAAAAGTTAGAGGAATGGTCTAATATTTTTGGTCAGCCGCTACGCATTATCAGTGACAGGGGCGTGGCATTTACCTCAAACAGCTTTGAAGAATATACCAAGTCAAATGGTATTGAACACGTTTGGACAACAACAGGAGTTGCTCGGGGCAACGGTCAGATAGAGCGAGTCAACAGATGCATTCTATCAATAATCAGCAAGTTATCAATTGATGACACTTCAAAGTGGTATAAGCATGTATCCCAGGTGCAGAAAGCGATCAATGCCCATATTCATTGCTCCACAAAGAAGACGCCATTTCAAGTAATGTTTGGAGTAAACATGAGGAATAAGGTTAGTGACAATATACTAACTACTCTAGAACAAGAGCTGGTGACAGACTTCGACGCAGAGAGAGCTGAATTACGCAAGGAGGTAAAAACACATATTCAGCAGGCGCAGCAAAAGTATAAAGACGGCTATGATCGCAAACGCAAGGGCGAGCGTACATATAAAGAAGGAGATCTGGTGGCTATTAAACGAACTCAGTTTGTGACTGGCAAAAAACTAGCTAGCAGTTTTCTTGGGCCATATGAAGTAACTAAGGTAAAGAGAAACGGCCGTTACGATGTACGGAAAACAGCTCAGGTGGAAGGCCCTACAATAACTGCAACATGTGCAGAAAATATGAAGCTATGGAAGTACGCGTCTACAGGTGAAGATCTATGGTCGTCTGGGTCAGACGACAGTGATCAGGATGGCCGAATGTAACGATGGTTATCGATATGCAATGATCGATGGTCATCGCAAGGGCGTCGTGAGCGCGGGCAGAAGAGGAGGAGTCAGTCGAGAAAGAAAAGAGCGTGTTGAAAGTTGTGCCATAAGAAAAAGATCGTCAAGCCGAAAAGTCGTTGTGTCCGGAGTAAGGCAAAGTTGTGTAGTCGTCGTATGTCCGGAGATCAAGAAGTGTTGGCAGGAGTCATCTTTTTATTAAATACCAAATAAATTAAGCAAACTATTATAATATCAAAATGTTACTAAGATAAACAATTGTGTTAAACAATAAATATCCTACATATATTCTGAATCAGCATCACCAGAGGAGTCGAAAAATGGATGTCCGTCTGTCCGTCCGTCCGTCCGTCCGTCTGTTGCAACGCAAACTAGTCTCTCAGTTTTTGAGCTATCTTCATGAAACTTGGCACACAAGCTTCTTATTGCTGTAGGCTGTAAATAAGTCGGAACGAGCCAGATCGGACCGATATATCGTATAGCTGTCATAGAAGCTATCGGCCGATTTTTGTTGTTTTTCAAGATATTGCAACAAGATATGGCAAGTCCTATTCTTATTACGTTCTTAATGTGCTGTCAAAATTGTATCAAAATCGGACCATTATAACATATAGCTGCCATAGGAACAATCGGCTGAAATCAGGGTTTTTGTATGCAAACCTGTTTTGTTTTTGGAAATACCGCACATTATCAATACTTTTTAATGTTATACAGTAACCCGCCCTTAGTTTTTCCATTTAAATATCTCATACGTTTATATTATATAGCTGCTATAGGAACAATCATTCAGTCCGTCTGTCTGTTGCAACGCAAATTAGTCCCCCCAGTTATTGAGCTATCTTCATGAAACTTTGCTCACAAGCTTCTTATTTCTGCCCTCTTTAAATAAGTCGGAACGGGCCAGATCGGACAGATATATTGTATAGCTGTCATGGAGCCTATCGGCCGATTTTCGTTATATTTCAAGATATAGCTATCAGGCTTACCACATCCAAATCTAAGTGTGTCCCTAATAATAAAGTTCGAAATCAAACTTTTATAACTTATAACGATCAACGATCGATCTACTGAAGGTTCATGTTGCAATTTTATGGAAATCTGAGTACTATTACATGTAGCTGTTAAACAAAAAAGCATATAGCTGTCAAACGTATTTTTGAATAAGAACTTTCCAAATTTACATTTTATGACCAACACATCCTTTACAACACAAAGACAATTCCTCATAACATTTTGTTTTAAGTATATAAGAAATCCAGGTATATACAAAAGCATTAAAAGGTAGAATTATTTTTTTTTAAGCAGGTATTTGATTCATAGCCTTAATCAGGTAAAAATCTCGACTTCCTGTACTGTTATAATTGTTCAATAAATACCACAGAAACCAGCAGCAATCCAAATATATTTTATATTTTGTATAACTGCAAGGGTATGAAACCTTCGGCAAGCCGAAGGTAGCCTTGCTTTCTTGTTTTTTTTGTGTTGCACACTTCGTCAAAGTTATTTTGTGGCAGCTTAAGATGCGCCAGTTAAAAAATCGTAACCGGGGATCATCGGAATTAAGGTTTTTATTTACATTTTTTAATTGAGGTTTTTACAATTTTTGAATTTTTTAGTTATAATTAAAAAGTTGTTCCTTCTATGCGTAGAGTAATTGTCTCGAAACTAAGGTTCCTTCTTGCTCTAGAACGGTTTAGCAAATCTTATATGTTTCGGGTCTTGGGTTCAAAGTATAATAAAATATTGACAATATATTACGAACTATGTATTTCATTGATTAGCGTATTGATGTAATGATTGGTGGGCGTTGGCCCCAACCAAGGAACCGCTGCACAGTGGGCCCAACCGCTCTTCTAGCGGAATAAAAATATATTTGTTAATATGCAACTAATAACAGATACAAATTTTAAAAATTTTGGATTTCATTCTGAGTCTGCCAGCAGGGCAACAAGGTCTTTACATTTGAATATTCTTCGACCATTGAAAATGGTCAAGCCGTTTCGGAGTAGTGTCCAATGTGTCCCAAGAATGGTATATATTAGAAGATTGCTCGGGAGCAAATCTATGTTAGTTTTGATGAAATCTTGACAGCATATGCACTCTGAAACAGACTTTAATATTCTAACAGGCCAAGTCTATTTCTGTACTGGCTCAATTGTTTTTGCTCCATATCAAAGAAACTTCTCAAATGTTGCACTGTTGGCTGGCCTATTGTTCCTATTGTTCTTTGCAACTGGCCTGAAGTTTCTGACATTTTCAAACTATACACTAAACAAAAACATTTACATTATGTTTATTATAGGTAAGCCGTTATTTACAAAAGGCATTAATTTTAAACTAAGATGTTTGCAACGAACATAAGAGGTCATCTAAACATAAAGTTTTTGTTTAAAGTATTGTGTTTAATGCTAGTTAACTTTGTAACCCTTAACGAATATATGAACAATATGCAATGCAAAAAACGACAAGACTTTTCATCTTTCTGCAACCCGTAGGTAGTTCTAGTTCGAAAATGTTTTACTGCATTGTATACAGCCAGAGTTTCTAACTCATAAGAGTGGTATCTTGACTCTACACCTGTAGTGCTCTTACTATAATACTCTATAACTCTCGGCGTACCATCAATCTTGTGCATCAATATGGCACCATAGCCATTTGCGCTAGCATCAGTGTGCAGTTCAACGGGTACTGCTCATGTCTGTCATGTCATTTAAATTGGCTATTTTTTGATGTAAGTATAATGGTTTCATTAGATCAGAAAAGCGAGGAACAAACTGCCGAAAATATGAAGATGTTGGTCATAAAATCTAAATTTGGAAAGTTCTCATTCAAAAATGCGTTTGAATAACAGCTTCATGATTTTTTGTTCAACAGCTACATGTAATAGTACTCAGATTTCCATAAAATTGCAACATGAACCTTCATTAGGCCGATCGTTGATCGTTATAAGTTATAAAAGTTCGATTTCGAACTTTATTATTAGCGACACACTTAGATTTGGATGTGGTAAGCCTGATAGCTAAATCTTGAAATATAACGAAAATCGGCCGATAGGCTTCATGACAGCTATACGATATATCAGTCCGATCTGGCCCGTTCCGACTTATTAAAAGAGGGCAGAAATAAGAAGCTTGGGAGAAAAGTTTCATGAAGATAGCTCAATAATAAGGGGGGTACTAATTTGAGTTGCAACAGACAGACGGACTGACTGATTGTTCCTATAACAGCTATAGAATATAAACGCCTGAGATATTTAAATGGAAAAACTAAGGGCGGAATACTGTATAACATTAAAAAGTATTGATAATGTGCGGTATTTCCAAAAACGAAACAGGTTTGCATACAAAAACCCTGATTTCAGCCGATTGTTCCTATGGAAGCTATATGTTATAGTGGTCCGATTTTGATACAATTTTGACAGCACATTAAGAACGTAATAAGAATAGGATTTGCCAAATCTTGTTGCAA
This sequence comes from Zaprionus inermis, assembly GCA_018151445.1. Lineage (NCBI taxonomy): Eukaryota > Metazoa > Arthropoda > Insecta > Diptera > Drosophilidae > Zaprionus > Zaprionus inermis. Next base: position 104,905 of record JAECXD010000001.1, read on the forward strand.
TATCTTGAAAAACAACAAAATTCGGCCGATAGCTTCTATGACAGCTATACGATATATCGGTCCGATCTGGCTCGTTCCGACTTATTTACAGCCTACAGCAATAAGAAGCTTGTATGCCAAGTTTCATGAAAATAGCTCAAAAACTGAGAGACTAGTTTGCGTTGCAACAGACGGACGGACGGACGGACGGACAGACGGACATCCATTTTTCGACTCCTCTGGTGATGCTGATTCAGAATATATATACTTTATACGGTCGGAGATGTCTCCTAAGGTGCGTTGCAAACTTCTGGCTAACATTAATATACCCTCTGCAAGGGTATAAAAATAATACGTTAGATCTACTCAATCCCCGACATATACTTTATGGAGTCGGAGGTGTCTCCTTCTGCCTGTCACAAACATTTTCGGTTGGCCCAAAGCTATAATACCTTTCTACTCTACGAGTAGCCGGTATAATAAAAGAAACAACTTTTATTTTAAATGTATGGAACAAAGTGGTTATGAATATTATTGCTCAAGATTCTTATAAGAGCTATAGATACCAAATTTGGCATTAGATTCCTGTATATTATAAGCAGATCAAATTAATTTTTTATTTTTGATAATACGCCCACAGATGATGCAAATCGGTAATTTGCGATTATTACTATAAGTATTAAACTCACAAAATCCACAAAGATTTTTCATACAGCTATATATATATTCACCTATCTTTACCGAGACCTGACAAAGTTATTCAAGTTAATGTTTTTAGTACTTATATACTAACTACGCAGCAACAGTTCCAGCACGCTGCTGAGAATAGTTGATGTCGACATCACAACGCGTTGTTTTAGTTTTACTGTTCATGAATATAAACATTCATATACACCATATATACACATATATGTATATACAGCTTATGGACAGATAGCCAAATTTTCATGTTTCATGTTTTTAAATTTTTTTTTTTTGAGTTAATTAGAGATGTAATATCTGATAAAACAGGTAATGGAAAGATTTAAGGTGTATTACACTATCGATTTAACAAAAAATGCAAAATATTGATTTTAATATTTTAGCAGAGCCTATTTCCTACAGAGTTAAATTAATTTGGTGCATAATTGTGATCCCGTAATTATACCCGCTACTCGAAGAGTATAAGGGTACTATAGCTTTGTGCCAACCGAAAATGTTTGTAACAGGCAGAAGGAGAAATCTCCGACCCCATAAAGTATATATATTGTGAATCAGCATGAACAGCCGAGTCGATATAGCCATGTCCGTCTGTCCGTCTGGCCGTCTGTCCTTCTGTCTGTCTGTCCGTCCGTGTGAAAACCTAGATCTCAGCTATTATAAGAGCTAGAGCTACCAAATTTGGTGACAATATGTGTTAATTCTGCGCAGATCAAGTTTATTTTGGATTTTTGCCACGCCTCCATCCGCCCCCTTAAATCGAAAAAAAGTCGATTGTAGCTAATATAGCTCTACTTTTATACATGTGATAAAAACCACAATGCTGGCGTGTTGGCTAAGTTTCAATAACATCGGCTGATAAATAAAGAAGATATACAAGAAATAGTATTACCCTGTGGCCATGCGCTTATGTCGGTTTTTCCTAATGTTAGTACCCGAGTAAAACTCCAGCAGCAGACAACTTTTTTATACCCTTGCAGAGGGTATATTAATTTTAGCCAGAAGTTTGCAACGCACCTTAGGAGACATCTCCGACCCTATAAAGTATATATATTCTGAATCAGCATCACCAGAGGAGTCGAAAAATGGATGTCCGTCTGTCCGTCCGTCCGTCCGTCCGTCTGTTGCAACGCAAACTAGTCTCTCAGTTTTTGAGCTTCATGAAACTTGGCATACAAGCTTCTTATTGCTGTAGGCTGTAAATAAGTCGGAACGAGCCAGATCGGACCGATATATCGTATAGCTGTCATAGAAGCTATCGGCCGATTTTTGTTGTTTTTCAAGATATTGCAACAAGATTTGGCAAATCCTATTCTTATTACGTTCTTAATGTGCTGTCATATAGCTGCCATAGGAACAATCGGCTGAAATCACGGTTTTCGTATGCAAACCTGTTTTGTTTTTGGAAATACCGCACATTATCAATACTTTTTAATGTTATACAGTAACCCGCCCTTAGTTTTTCCATTTAAATATCTCAGACGTTTATATTCTATAGCTGTTATAGGAACAATCAGTCAGTCCGTCTGTCTGTTGCAACGCAAATTAGTCCCCCAGTTATTGAGCTATCTTCATGAAACTTGGCACCCAAGCTTATTATTGATGTAGGCTGTAAATAAGTCGGAACGAGCCAGATGGGACCGATATATCGTATAGCTGTCATAGAAGCTATCGGCCGATTTTTGTTGTTTTTCAAGATATTGCAACAAGATTTGGCAAATCTTATTCTTATTACGTTCTTAATGTGCTGTCAAAATTGTATCAAATTGTATAATCGGACGACTATAACATATAGCTTCCATAGGAACAATCGGATGAAATCAGGGTTTTTGTATGCAAACCTGTTTTGTTTTTGGAAATACCGAACATTATCAATATTATTGCTGTAGGCTGTAAATAAGTCGGAACGGGCCAGATCGGACCGATATATCGTATAGCTGTCATAGAAGCTATCGGCCGATTTTTGTTGTTTTTCAAGATATTGCAACAAGATAATGCTGTCAACATTGTATCAAAATCGGACCACTATAACATATAGCTGCCATAGGAACAATCGGCTGAAATCAGGGTTTTTGTATGCAAACCTGTTTTGTTTTTGGAAATACCGCACATTATCAATACTTTTTAATATTATACAGTAACCCGCCCTTAGTTTTTCCATTTAAATATTTGAGACGTTTATATTCTATAGCTGTTATATTAACAATCAGTCAGTCCGTCTGTCTGTTGCAACTCAAATTAGTCCCCCAGTTATTGAGCTATCTTCATGAAACTTGCCACACAAGCTTATTATTGATGTAGGCTGTAAATAAGTCGGAACGAGCCAGATCGGACCGATATATCGTATAGCTGTCATAGAAGCTATCGGCCGATTTTTGATGTTTTTCAAGATATTGCAACAAGATTTGGCAAATCCTATTCTTATTACGTTCTTAATGTGCTGTCAAAATTGTATCAAAATCGGACCACTATAACATATAGCTGCCATAGGAACAATCGGCTGAAATCAGGGTTTTCGTATGCAAACCTGTTTTGTTTTTGGAAATACCGCACATTATCAATACTTTTTAATGTTATACAGTAACCCGCCCTTAGTTTTTCCATTTAAATATCTGAGACGTTTATATTCTATAGCTGTTATAGGAACAATCAGTCAGTCCGTCTGTCTGTTGCAACTCAAATTAGTCCCCCAGTTATTACTATCTTCATGAAACTTGGCACCCAAGCTTATTATTGATGTAGGCTGTAAATAAGTCGGAACGAGCCAGATCGGACCGATATATCGTATAGCTGTCATAGAAGCTATCGGCCGATTTTTGTTGTTTTTCAAGATATTGCAACAAGATTTGGCAAATCCTATTCTTATTACGTTCTTAATGTGCTGTCATATAGCTGCCATAGGAACAATCGGCTGAAATCAGGGTTTTCGTATGCAAACCTGTTTTGTTTTTGGAAATACCGCACATTATCAATACTTTTTAATGTTATACAGTAACCCGCCCTTAGTTTTTCCATTTAAATATCTGAGACGTTTATATTCTATAGCTGTTATAGGAACAATCAGTCAGTCCGTCTGTCTGTTGCAACTCAAATTAGTCCCCCAGTTATTGAGCTATCTTCATGAAACTTGGCACACAAGCTTATTATTGATGTAGGCTGTAAATAAGTCGGAACGAGCCAGATCGGACCGATATATCGTATAGCTGTCATAGAAGCTATCGGCCGATTTTTGTTGTTTTTCAAGATATTGCAACAAGATTTGGCAAATCCTATTCTTATTACGTTCTTAATGTGCTGTCAAAATTGTATCAAAATCGGACCACTATAACATATAGCTGCCATAGGAACAATCGGCTGAAATCAGGGTTTTCGTATGCAAACCTGTTTTGTTTTTGGAAATACCGCACATTATCAATACTTTTTAATGTTATACAGTAACCCGCCCTTAGTTTTTCCATTTAAATATCTGAGACGTTTATATTCTATAGCTGTTATAGGAACAATCAGTCAGTCCGTCTGTCTGTTGCAACTCAAATTAGTCCCCCCAGTTATTACTATCTTCATGAAACTTGGCACCCAAGCTTATTATTGATGTAGGCTGTAAATAAGTCGGAACGAGCCAGATCGGACCGATATATCGTATAGCTGTCATAGAAGCTATCGGCCGATTTTTGTTGTTTTTCAAGATATTGCAACAAGATTTGGCAAATCCTATTCTTATTACGTTCTTAATGTGCTGTCAAAATTGTATCAAAATCGGACCACTATAACATATAGCTGCCATAGGAACAATCGGCTGAAATCAGGGTTTTTGTATGCAAACCTGTTTTGTTTTTGGAAATACCGCACATTATCAATACTTTTTAATGTTATACAGTAACCCGCCCTTAGTTTTTCCATTTAAATATCTCAGACGTTTATATTCTTTAGCTGTTATAGGAACAATCAGTCAGTCCGTCTGTCTGTTACAAGGCAAATTAGTCCCCCAGTTATTGAGCTATCTTCATGAAACTTTGCTCACAAGCTTCTTATTTCTGCCCTCTTTAAATAAGTCGGAATGGGCCAGATCGGACTGATATATCGTATAGCTGTCATGGAGCCTATCGCCCGATTTTCGATATATTTCAAGATATAGCTATCAGGCTTACCACATCCAAATCTAAGTGTGTCCCTAATAATAAAGTTCGAAATCGAACTTTTATAACTTATAACGATCAACGATCGGTCTAATGAAGGTTCATGTTGCAATTTTATTCTGAGTACTATTACATATAGTTGTTAAACAAAAAATCATGTAGCTGTTATTCAAACGCATTTTTGAATGAGAACTTTCCAAATTTATTTATATGTTATGACCAACAGATCCTTTACATCACAAAGACATTTCCTCATAACATTTTGTGTTAAGTATATAAGAAAACCAGGTATATACAAAAGCATTATAAAGGTAGAATTATTTTTTTTCGAAGCAGGTGTTTGATTCATAGCCTTAATCAGGTAAAAATCTTGACTTCCTGTACTGTTATAATTGTTCAATAAATACCACAGAAACCAGCAGCAATCCAAATATATTTTATATTTTGTATAACTGCAAGGGTATGAAACCTTCGGCAAGCCGAAGGTAGCCTTGCTTTCTTGTTTTTGTTATTTTGCGGATTTTTATACCCTTGCAGAGGGTATATTAATTTTAGCCAGAAGTTTGCAACGCACCTTAGGAGACATCTCCGACCCTATAAAGTATATATATTCTGAATCAGCATCACCAGAGGAGTCGAAAAATGGATGTCCGTCTGTCCGTCCGTCCGTCCGTCCGTCTGTTGCAACGCAAACTAGTCTCTCAGTTTTTGAGCTATCTTCATGAAACTTGGCACACAAGCTTCTTATTGCTGTAGGCTGTAAATAAGTCGGAACGAGCCAGATCGGACCGATATATCGTATAGCTGTCATAGAAGCTATCGGCCGATTTTTGTTGTTTTTCAAGATATTGCAACAAGATTTGGCAAGTCCTATTCTTATTACGTTCTTAATGTGCTGTCAAAATTGTATCAAAATCGGACCATTATAACATATAGCTGCCATAGGAACAATCGGCTGAAATCAGGGTTTTTGTATGCAAACCTGTTTTGTTTTTGGAAATACCGCACATTATCAATACTTTTTAATGTTATACAGTAACCCGCCCTTAGTTTTTCCATTTAAATATCTCATACGTTTATATTATATAGCTGCTATAGGAACAATCATTCAGTCCGTCTGTCTGTTGCAACTCAAATTAGTCCCCCAGTTATTGAGCTATCTTCATGAAACTTTGCTCACAAGCTTCTTATTTCTGCCCTCTTTAAATAAGTCGGAACGGGCCAGATCGGACAGATATATTGTATAGCTGTCATGGAGCCTATCGGCCGATTTTCGTTATATTTCAAGATATAGCTATCAGGCTTACCACATCCAAATCTAAGTGTGTCCCTAATAATAAAGTTCGAAATCAAACGTTTATAACTTATAACGATCAACGATCGATCTACTGAAGGTTCAGGTTGCAATTTTATGGAAATCTGAGTACTATTACATGTAGCTGTTAAACAAAAAATCATATAGCTGTCAAACGTATTTTTGAATAAGAACTTTCCAAATTTACATTTTATGATCAACACATCCATTACAACACAAAGACAATTCCTCATAACATTTTGTTTTAAGTATATAAGAAATCCAGGTATATACAAAAGCATTAAAAGGTAGAATTATTTTTTTTTAAGCAGGTATTTGATTCATAGCCTTAATCAGGTAAAAATCTCGACTTCCTGTACTGTTATAATTGTTCAATAAATACCACAGAAACCAGCAGCAATCCAAATATATTTTATATTTTGTATAACTGCAAGGGTATGAAACCTTCGGCAAGCCGAAGGTAGCCTTGCTTTCTTGTTTTTAATTATGTGGCAATTTTTTTATACCCTTGCAGAGGGTATATTAATTTTAGCCAGAAGTTTGCAACGCACCTTAGGAGACATCTCCGACCCTATAAAGTATATATATTCTGAATCAGCATCACCAGAGGAGTCGAAAAATGGATGTCCGTCTGTCCGTCCGTCCGTCCGTCCGTCCGTCCGTCCGTCCGTCTGTTGCAACGCAAACTAGTCTCTCAGTTTTTGAGCTATCTTCATGAAACTTGGCATACAAGCTTCTTATTGCTGTAGGCTGTAAATAAGTCGGAACGAGCCAGATCGGACCGATATATCGTATAGCTGTCATAGAAGCTATCGGCCGATTTTTGTTGTTTTTCAAGATATTGCAACAAGATTTGGCAAATCCTATTCTTATTACGTTCTTAATGTGCTGTCAAAATTGTATCAAAAATCGGACCACTATAACATATAGCTGCCATAGGAACAATCGGCTGAAATCAGGGTTTTCGTATGCAAACCTGTTTTGTTTTTGGAAATACCGCACATTATCAATACTTTTTAATGTTATACAGTAACCCGCCCTTAGTTTTTCCATTTAAATATCTGAGACGTTTATATTCTATAGCTGTTATAAGAACAATCAGTCAGTCCGTCTGTCTGTTGCAACTCAAATTAGTCCCCCAGTTATTACTATCTTCATGAAACTTGGCACCCAAGCTTATTATTGATGTAGGCTGTAAATAAGTCGGAACGAGCCAGATCGGACCGATATATCGTATAGCTGTCATAGAAGCTATCGGCCGATTTTTGTTGTTTTTCAAGATATTGCAACAAGATTTGGCAAATCCTATTCTTATTACGTTCTTAATGTGCTGTCAATTGCTGCCAATTGTATCAAAATCGGACCACTATAACATATAGCTGCCATAGGAACAATCGGCTGAAATCAGGGTTTTTGTATGCAAACCTGTTTTGTTTTTGGAAATACCGCACATTATCAATACTTTTTAATGTTATACAGTAACCCGCCCTTAGTTTTTCCATTTAAATATCTCAGACGTTTATATTCTTTAGCTGTTATAGGAACAATCAGTCAGTCCGTCTGTCTGTTGCAAGGCAAATTAGTCCCCCAGTTATTGAGCTATCTTTATGAAACTTTGCTCACAAGCTTCTTATTTCTGCCCTCTTTAAATAAGTCGGAATGGGCCAGATCGGACTGATATATCGTATAGCTGTCATGGAGCCTATCGCCCGATTTTCGTTATATTTCAAGATATAGCTATCAGGCTTACCACATCCAAATCTAAGTGTGTCCCTAATAATAAAGTTCGAAATCGAACTTTTATAACTTATAACGAGCAACGATCGGTCTAATGAAGGTTCATGTTGCAATTTTATTCTGAGTACTATTACATATAGTTGTTAAACAAAAAATCATGTAGCTGTTATTCAAACGCATTTTTGAATGAGAACTTTCCAAATTTATTTATATGTTATGACCAACAGATCCTTTACATCACAAAGACATTTCCTCATAACATTTTGTGTTAAGTATATAAGAAAACCAGGTATATACAAAAGCATTATAAAGGTAGAATTATTTTTTTTCGAAGCAGGTGTTTGATTCATAGCCTTAATCAGGTAAAAATCTTGACTTCCTGTACTGTTATAATTGTTCAATAAATACCACAGAAACCACAGCAATCCAAATATATTTTATATTTTGTATAACTACAAGGGTATGAAACCTTCGGCAAGCCGAAGGTAGCCTTGCTTTCTTGTTTTTAATTATGTGGCAACTTTTTATACCCGCTACTCGAAGGGTATAAGGGTATTATAACTTTGTGCCATCCGAAAATGTTTGTAACAGGCAGAAGGAGAAATCTCCGACCCCATAAAGTATATATATTCTGAATCAGCATGAACAGCCGAGTCGATATAGCCATGTCCGTCTGTCCGTCTGTCTGTCTGTCCGTCCGTGTGAAAACCTAGATCTCAGCTATTATAAGAGCTAGAGCTACCAAATTTGGGGACAATATGTGTTAATTCTGCACGCAGATCAAGTTTATTTTTGATTTTCGCCACGCCTCCATCCGCCCCCACAAATCGAAAAAAAGTCGATTGTAGCTGCAAATATAGCTCTACAGCAATCATTTTGTATACATGTGTTTCAATAAGATCGGCCGATAAATAAGGAAGATATTCAAGAAATAGTATTGCACTGTGGCCATGTGCTTATGTCGGTTTTTCCTAATGTCAGAACCCGAGTTCAACTCCAGCAGCAGACAACTTTTTTTAATTATGTGGCAACCTTTTTATACCCTTGCAGAGGGTATATTAATTTTAGCCAGAAGTTTGCAACGCACCTTAGGAGACATCTCCGACCCTATAAAGTATATATATTCTGAATCAGCATCACCAGAGGAGTCGAAAAATGGATGTCCGTCTGTCCGTCCGTCCGTCCGTCCGTCCGTCCGTCCGTCTGTTGCAACGCAAACTAGTCTCTCAGTTTTTGAGCTATTTTCATGAAACTTGGCACACAAGCTTCTTATTGCTGTAGGCTGTAAATAAGTCGGAACGAGCCAGATCGGACCTATATATCGTATAGCTATCATAGAAGCTATCGGCCGATTTTTGTTGTTTTTCAAGATATTGCAACAAGATATGGCAAATCCTATTCTTATTACGTTTTTAATGTGCTGTCAAAATTGTATCAAAATCGGACCACTATAACATATAGCTGCCATAGGAACAATCGGCTGAAATCAGGGTTTTTGTATGCAAACCTGTTTTGTTTTTGGAAATACCGCACATTATCAATACTTTTTAATATTATACAGTAACCCGCCCTTAGTTTTTCCATTTAAATATCTCAGAAGTTTATATTCTATAGCTGTTATAGGAACAATCAGTCAGTCCGTCTGTCTGTTGCAACTCAAATTAGTCCCCCAGTTGACTATCTATCTTCATGAAACTTGGCACACAAGCTTATTATTGCTGTAGGCTGTAAATAACTCGGAACGAGCCAGATCGGTACGATATATCGTATAGCTGTCATAGAAGCTATCGGCCGATTTTTGTTGTTTTTCAAGATATTGCAACAAGATTTGGCAAATCCTATTCTTATTACGTTTTTAATGTGCTGTCAAAATTGTATCAAAATCGGACCACTATAACATATAGCTGCCATAGGAACAATCGGCTGAAATCAGGGTTTTTGTATGCAAACCTGTTTTGTTTTTGGAAATACCGCACATTATCAATACTTTTTAATGTTATACAGTAACCCGCCCTTAGTTTTTCCATTTAAATATCTCAGACGTTTATATTCTATAGCTGTTATAGGAACAATCAGTCAGTCCGTCTGTCTGTTGCAACTCAAATTAGTCCCCCAGTTGACTATCTATCTTCATGAAACTTGGCACACAAGCTTATTATTGCTGTAGGCTGTAAATAAGTCGGAACGAGCCAGATCGGTACGATATATCGTATAGCTGTCATAGAAGCTATCGGCCGATTTTTGTTGTTTTTCAAGATATTGCAACAAGATTTGGCAAATCCTATTCTTATTACGTTTTTAATGTGCTGTCAAAATTGTATCAAAATCGGACCACTATAACATATAGCTGCCATAGGAACAATCGGCTGAAATCAGGGTTTTTGTATGCAAACCTGTTTTGTTTTTGGAAATACCGCACATTATCAATACTTTTTAATGTTATACAGTAACCCGCCCTTAGTTTTTCCATTTAAATATCTCAGACGTTTATATTCTATAGCTGTTATAGGAACAATCAGCAAGTCCGTCCGTCTGTTGCAACGCAAACTAGTCTCTCAGTTTTTGAGCTATCTTCATGAAACTTGGCACACAAGCTTTTTATTGCTGTAGGCTGTAAATAAGTCGGAACAAGCCAGATCGGACCGATATATCGTATAGCTGTCATAGAAGCTATCGGCCGATTTTTGTTGTTTTTCAAGATATTGCAACAAGATTTGGCAAATCTTATTCTTATTACGTTCTTAATGTGCTGTCAAAATTGTATCAAAATCGGACCACTATAACCTATAGCTGCCATAGGAACAATCGGCTGAAATCAGGGTTTTTGTATGCAAACCTGTTTTGTTTTTGGAAATACCGCACATTATCAATACTTTTTAATGTTATACAGTAACCCGCCCTTAGTTTTTCCATTTAAATATCTCAGACGTTTATATTCTATATATACAGTCCGTCTGTCTGTTGCAACTCAAATTAGTCCCCCAGTTGACTATCTATCTTCATGAAACTTGGCACACAAGCTTATTATTGCTGTAGGCTGTAAATAAGTCGGAACGAGCCAGATCGGTACGATATATCGTATAGCTGTCATAGAAGCTATCGGCCGATTTTTGCAAACCTGTTTTGTTTTTGGAAATACCGCACATTATCAATACTTTTTAATGTTATACAGTAACCCGCCCTTAGTTTTTCCATTTCAATATCTCAGACGTTTATATTCTATAGCTGTTATAGGAACAATCAGTCAGTCCGTCTGTCTGTTGCAACTCAAATTAGTCCCCCAGTTATTGAGCTATCTTCATGAAACTTGGCTCACAAGCTTATTATTGCTGTAGGCTGTAAATAAGTCGGAACGAGCCAGATCGGACCGATATATCGTATAGCTGTCATAGAAGCTATCGGCCGATTTTTGTTGTTTTTCAAGATATAGCTTTCAGGCTTACCACATCCAAATCTAAGTGTGTCCCTAATAATAAAGTTCGAAATCGAACTTTTATAACTTATAACGATCAACGATCGATCTAATGAAGGTTCATGTTGCAATTTTATGGAAACCTGAGTACTATTACATGTAGCTGTTAAACAAAAAATCATATAGCTGTCAAACGTATTTTTGAATAAGAACTTTCCAAACTTAGATTTTATGACCAACGCATCCTTTACAACACAAAGACATTTCCTCATAACATTTTGTGTTAAGTATATAAGAAATCCAGGTATATACAAAAGCATTAACAAAGGTAGAATTATTTTTTTTCGAAGCAGGTGTTTGATTCATAGCCTTAATCAGGTAAAAATCTCGACTTCCTTTACTGTTATAATTGTTCAATAAATACCACAGAAACCAGCAGCAATCCAAATATATTTTATATTTTGTATAACTGCAAGGGTATGAAACCTTCGGCAAGCCGAAGGTAGCCTTGCTTTCTTGTTTTTTTTGAATTATGTGGCAAATTTGTTTTTAATTATGTGCACCGAAAATATTCATAGTGCAATTTTATCGGTCATTGCGTAAGAAATGCAGTGGTCGAGTGGTGATGGTAGTTGACTGTTAAGCGAGAGGTCAGGAGTTCAACTCCTGGGTGTGCCGCGGCATACAAGCTTCTTATTGCTGTAGGCTGTAAATAAGTCGGAACGAGCCAGATCGGACCGATATATCGTATAGCTGTCATAGAAGCTATCGGCCGATTTTTGTTGTTTTTCAAGATATTGCAACAAGATTTGGCAAATCCTATTCTTATTACGTTCTTAATGTGCTGTCAATTGCTGCCAATTGTATCAAAATCGGACCACTATAACATATAGCTGCCATAGGAACAATCGGCTGAAGTCAGGGTTTTCGTATGCAAACCTGTTTTGTTTTTGGAAATACCGCACATTATCAATACTTTTTAATGTTATACAGTAACCCGCCCTTAGTTTTTCCATTTAAATATCTGAGACGTTTATATTCTATAGCTGTTATAGGAACAATCAGTCAGTCCGTCTGTCTGTTGCAACTCAAATTAGTCCCCCAGTTATTGCTATCTTCATGAAACTTGGCACCCAAGCTTATTATTGATGTAGGCTGTAAATAAGTCGGAACGAGCCAGATCGGACCGATATATCGTATAGCTGTCATAGAAGCTATCGGCCGATTTTTGTTGTTTTTCAAGATATTGCAACAAGATTTGGCAAATCCTATTCTTATTACGTTCTTAATGTGCTGTCAATTGCTGCCAATTGTATCAAAATCGGACCACTATAACATATAGCTGCCATAGGAACAATCGGCTGAAATCAGGGTTTTTGTATGCAAACCTGTTTTGTTTTTGGAAATACCGCACATTATCAATACTTTTTAATGTTATACAGTAACCCGCCCTTAGTTTTTCCATTTAAATATCTCAGACGTTTATATTCTTTAGCTGTTATAGGAACAATCAGTCAGTCCGTCTGTCTGTTGCAAGGCAAATTAGTCCCCCAGTTATTGAGCTATCTTCATGAAACTTTGCTCACAAGCTTCTTATTTCTGCCCTCTTTAAATAAGTCGGAATGGGCCAGATCGGACTGATATATCGTATAGCTGTCATGGAGCCTATCGCCCGATTTTCGTTATATTTCAAGATATAGCTATCAGGCTTACCACATCCAAATCTAAGTATGTCCCTAATAATAAAGTTCGAAATCGAACTTTTATAACTTATAACGATCAACGATCGGTCTAATGAAGGTTCATGTTGCAATTTTATTCTGAGTACTATTACATATAGTTGTTAAACAAAAAATCATGTAGCTGTTATTCAAACGCATTTTTGAATGAGAACTTTCCAAATTTATTTATATGTTATGACCAACAGATCCTTTACATCACAAAGACATTTCCTCATAACATTTTGTGTTAAGTATATAAGAAAACCAGGTATATACAAAAGCATTATAAAGGTAGAATTATTTTTTTTCGAAGCAGGTGTTTGATTCATAGCCTTAATCAGGTAAAAATCTTGACTTCCTGTACTGTTATAATTGTTCAATAAATACCACAGAAACCAGCAGCAATCCAAATATATTTTATATTTTGTATAACTGCAAGGGTATGAAACCTTCGGCAAGCCGAAGGTAGCCTTGCTTTCTTGTTTTTTTTATACCCTTGCAGAGGGTATATTAATTTTAGCCAGAAGTTTGCAACGCACCTTAGGAGACATCTCCGACCCTATAAAGTATATATATTCTGAATCAGCATCACCAGAGGAGTCGAAAAATGGATGTCCGTCTGTCCGTCCGTCCGTCCGTCCGTCCGTCCGTCTGTTGCAACGCAAACTAGTCTCCCAGTTTTTGAGCTATCTTCATGAAACTTGGCACACAAGCTTCTTATTGCTGTAGACTGTAAATAAGTCGGAACGAGCCAGATCGGACCGATATATCGTATAGCTGTCATAGAAGCTATCGGCCGATTTTTGTTGTTTTTCAAGATATTGCAATAAGATTTGGCAAATCCTATTCTTATTACGTTCTTAATGTGCTGTCAAAATTGTATCAAAATCGGACCACTATAACATATAGCTGCCATAGGAACAATCGGCTGAAATCAGGGTTTTTGTATGCAAACCTGTTTTGTTTTTGGAAATACCGCATATTATCAATACTTTTTAATGTTATACAGTTACCCGCCCTTAGTTTTTCCATTTAAATATCTGAGACGTTTATATTCTATAGCTGTTATAGGAACAATCAGTCAGTCCGTCTGTCTGTTGTAACGCAAATTAGTCCCCCAGTTATTGAGCTATCTTCATGAAACTTTGCTCACAAGCTTCTTATTTCTGCCCTCTTTAAATAAGTCGGAACGGGCCAGATCGGACTGATATATCGTATAGCTGTCATGAAGCCTATCGGCCGATTTTCGTTATATTTCAAGATATAGCTATCAGGCTTACCACATCCAAATCTAAGTGTGTCCCTAATAATAAACTTCGAAATCGAACTTTTATAACTTATAACGATCAACGATCGGCCTAATGAAGGTTCATGTTGCAATTTTATGGAAATCTGAGTACTATTACATGTAGCTGTTAAACAAAAAATCATGAATCTGTTATTCAAACGCATTTTTGAATGAGAACTTTCCAAATTTATATTTTATGACCAACAGATCCTTTACAACACAAAGACATTTCCTCATAACATTTTGTGTTAAGTATATAAGAAATCCAGGTATATACAAAAGCATTAAAAAGGTAGAATTATTTTTTTTCGAAGCAGGTGTTTGATTCATAGCCTTAATCAGGTAAAATTCTTGACTTCCTGTATTGTCATAATTGTTCAATAAATACCACAGAAACCAGCAGCAATCCAAATATATTTTATATTTTGTATAACTGCAAGGGTATGAAACCTTCGGCAAGCCGAAGGTAGCCTTGCTTTCTTGTTTATTTTATGGTGTGTTGCAAATTTCAAAATAAATTTTTAGTATATTTAAAGCCACTTAGAATCGAAAGAGACATTGAGCAGCAACACAAAAAACAAACGACAAATCTAATTAGATATGTTGAGATGTATTGTGAGGCAGCATATAAGTATGTATAATTTATAACTGCAAAGTAATAAAAGCAATGGGCAACATCCAATAAGAATTGAGTGGAACTTGCATAGGCAAAACAAATTAGAAACAGAAAGAAATAAAAAGCAAGAACGCATTGTTCACATTTGGCACGTGTTTTTCCGAAAAATTGTAGCGGGTATATCAAAGTCGAGTCAGCTCGACTGTAGCATTTCCGACTTGTTTTAATTATGTGGCAACTTTTTTTTATACCCTTGCAGAGGGTATATTAATTTTAGCCAGAAGTTTGCAACGCACCTTAGGAGACATCTCCGACCCTATAAAGTATATATATTCTGAATCAGCATCACCAGAGGAGTCGAAAAATGGATGTCCGTCTGTCCGTCCGTCCGTCCGTCCGTCCGTCCGTCCGTCCGTCCGTCTGTTGCAACGCAAACTAGTCTCTCAGTTTTTGAGCTATCTTCATGAAACTTGGCATACAAGCTTCTTATTGCTGTAGGCTGTAAATAAGTCGGAACGAGCTAGATCGGACCGATATATCGTATAGCTGTCATAGAAGCTATCGGCCGATTTTTGTTGTTTTTCAAGATATTGCAACAAGATTTGGCAAATCCTATTCTTATTACGTTCCTAATGTGCTGTCAAAATTGTATCAAAATCGGACCACTATAACATATAGCTGCCAGAGGAACAATCGGCTGAAATCATGGTTTTTGTATGCAAACCTGTTATGTTTTTGGAAATACCGCACATTATCAATACTTTTTAATGTTATACAGTAACCCGCCCTTAGTTTTTCTATTTAAATATCTCAGAAGTTTATATTATATACATAGCTGTTATAGGAACAATCAGTCAGTCCGTCTGTATGTTGGAACTCAAATTAGTCCCCCAGTTATTGAGCTATCTTCATGAAACTTGGCACACAAGCTTATTATTGCTGTAGGCTGTAAATAAGTCGGAACGAGCTAGATCGGACCGATATATCGTATAGCTGTCATAGAAGCTATCGGCCGATTTTTGTTGATTTTCAAGATATTGCAACAAGATTTGGCAAATCTTATTCTTATTACGTTCTTAATGTGCTGTCAAAATTGTATCAAATTATATAATCGGACCACTATAACATATAGCTGTCATCGGAACAATCGGCTGAAATCAGGGTTTTTGTATGCAAACCTGTTTTGTTTTTGGAAATACCGCACATTATCAATACTTTTTAATGTTATACAGTAACCCGTCCTTAGTTTTTCCATTTAAATATCTCAGACGTTTATATTCTATAGCTGTTATAGGAACAATCAGTCAGTCCGTCTGTCTGCTGCAACTCAAATTAGTCCCCCCCTTATTATTGAGCTATCTTCATGAAACTTTTCTCCCAAGCTTCTTATTTCTGCCCTCTTTTAATAAGTCGGAACGGGCCAGATCGGACTGATATATCGTATAGCTGTCATTCAAGATATAGCTATCAAGCTTACCACATCCAAATCTAATTGTGTGCCTAATAAAGTTCGAAATCGAACTTTTATAACTTATAACGATCAACGATCGGCCTAATGAAGGTTCATGTTGCAATTTTATGGAAACCTGAGTACTATTACATATAGCTGTTAAACAAAAAATCATGAAGCTGTTATTCAAACGCATTTTTGAATGAGAACTTTCCAAATTTATTTATATTTTATGACCAACAGATCCTTTACAACACAAAGACATTTCCTCATAACATTTTGTGTTAAGTATATAAGAAATCCAGGTATGTACAAAAGCATTAAAAGGTAGAATTATTTTTTTTCGAAGCAGGTGTTTGATTCATAGCCTTAATCATGTAAAAATCTTGACTTCCTGTACTGTTATAATTGTTCTTTAAATACCACAGAAACAAGCAGCAATCCAAATATATTTTATATTTTGTATAACTGCAAGGGTATGAAACCTTCGGCAAGCCGAAGGTAGCCTTGCTTTCTTGTTTTAATTATGTGCACCGAAAATATTCATAGTGCAATTTTATCGTTCATCGCGTAAGAAATGCAGTGGTGGAGTGGTGATGGTAGTTGACTGTTAAGCGAGAGGTCCGGAGTTCAACTCCTGGGTGCCGCGGCGACTTATATTTATTTTTTTTGTATCTTATATTTTTATACCCTTGCAGAGGGTATATTAATTTTAGCCAGAAGTTTGCAACGCACCTTAGGAGACATCTCCGACCCTATAAAGTATATATATTCTGAATCAGCATCACCAGAGGAGTCGAAAAATGGATGTCCGTCTGTCCGTCCGTCCGTCTGTCCGTCCGTCCGTCCGTCCGTCCGTCCGTCCGTCCGTCCGTCCGTCCGTCCGTCCGTCCGTCCGTCCGTCCGTCCGTCCGTCCGTCCGTCCGTCCGTCTGTTGCAACGCAAACTAGTCTCTCAGTTTTTGAGCTATCTTCATGAAACTTGGCATACAAGCTTCTTATTGCTGTAGGCTGTAAATAAGTCGGAACGAGCCAGATCGGACCGATATATCGTATAGCTGTCATAGAAGCTATCGGCCGATTTTTGTTGTTTTTCAAGATATTGCAACAAGATTTGGCAAATCCTATTCTTATTACGTTCTTAATGTGCTGTCAAAATTATATCAAAATCGGACCACTATAACATATAGCTGCCATAGGAACAATCGGCTGAAATCACGGTTTTTTTATGCAAACCTGTTTTGTTTTTGGAAATACCGCACATTATCAATACTTTTTAATGTTATACAGTAACCCGCCCTTAGTTTTTCCATTTAAATATCTTAGACGTTTATATTCTATAGCTGTTATAGGAACAATCAGTCAGTCCGTCTGTCTGTTGCAACTCAAATTAGTCCCCCCAGTTATTGAGCTATCTTCATGAAACTTGGCACACAAGCTTATTATTGCTGTAGGCTGTAAATAAGTCGGAAAGAGCCAGATCGCACCGATATATCGTATAGCTGTCATAGAAGCTATCGGCCGATTTTTGTTGTTTTTCAAGATATTGCAACAAGATTTGGCAAATCCTATTCTTATTACGTTCTTAATGTGCTGTCAAAATTGTATCAAAATCGGACCACTATAACATATAGCTGCCATAGGAACAATCGGCTGAAATCACGGTTTTTTTATGCAAACCTGTTTTGTTTTTGGAAATACCGCACATTATCAATACTTTTTAATGTTATACAGTAACCCGCCCTTAGTTTTTCCATTTAAATATCTTAGACGTTTATATTCTATAGCTGTTATAGGAACAATCAGTCAGTCCGTCTGTCTGTTGCAACTCAAATTAGTCCCCCAGTTATTGAGCTATCTTCATGAAACTTGGCACACAAGCTTATTATTGCTGTAGGCTGTAAATAAGTCGGAAAGAGCCAGATCGCACCGATATATCGTATAGCTGTCATAGAAGCTATCGGCCGATTTTTGTTGTTTTTCAAGATATTGCAACAAGATTTGGCAAATCCTATTCTTATTACGTTCTTAATGTGCTGTCAAAATTATATCAAAATCGGACCACTATAACATGTAGCTGCCATAGGAACAATCGGCTGAAATTAGGGTTTTTGTATGCAAACCTGTTTTGTTTTTGGAAATACCGCACATTATCAATACTTTTTAATGTTATACAGTAACCCGCCCTTAGTTTTTCCATTTAAATATCTCAGACGTTTATATTCTATAGCTGTTATAGGAACACTCAGTCAGTCCGCGTGTCTGTTGCAACTCAAATTAGTCCCCTAGTTATTGAGCTATCTTCATGAAACTTTGTTCATAAGCTTCTTATTTCTGCCCTCTTTAAATAAGTCGGAATGGGCCAGATCGGACTGATATATCGTATAGCTGTCATGGAGCCTACGGCCGATTTTCGTTATATTTCAAGATATAGCTATCAGGCTTATCACATCCAAATCTAAGTGTGTCCCTAATAATAAAGTTCGAAATCGAACTTTTATAACTTATAACGATCAACGATCGGCCTAATGAAGGTTCATGTTGCAATTTTATGGAAACCTGAGTACTATTACATATAGCTGTTAAACAAAAAATCATATAGCTGTTATTCAAACGCATTTTTGAATGAGAACTTTCCAAATTTATTTATATTTTATGACCAACAGATCCTTTACAACACAAAGACATTTCCTCATAACATTTTGTGTTAAGTATATAAGAAATCCTGGTATGTACAAAAGCATTAAAAGGTAGAATTATTTTTTTTCGAAGCAGGTGTTTGATTCATAGCCTTAATCATGTAAAAATCTTGACTTCCTGTACTGTTATAATTGTTCAATAAATACCACAGAAACCAGCAGCAATCCAAATATATTTTATATTTTGTATAACTGCAAGGGTATGAAACCTTCGGCAAGCCGAAGGTAGCCTTGCTTTCTTGTATTATTTTATAGAGTGTTGCAAAATTCAAAATAAATTTTTAGTATATTTAAAGCCACTTAGAATCGAAAGAGACATTGAGCAGCAACACAAAAAACAAACGACAAATCTAATTAGATATGGTGAGATGTATTATGAGGCAGCATATATGTATGTATGTATAGGCGTCTCTTTCACACATGCATAATTTATAACTGCAAAGTAATAAAAGCAAAGGGCAACATACAATAAGAATCGAGTGGAACTTGCATAGGCAAAACAAATTAGAGACGGAAAGAAATAAAAAGCAAGAACGCACTGTTCACATTTGGCACGTGTTTTTCCGAAGAATTGTAGTTGGTATATCACAGTCGAGTCAGCTCGACTGAAGCCTTTCCGACTTATTTATACATGTGATAAAAACCACCATGCGGGTGTGTTGGCAAAGTTTCAATAAGATCGGCCGATAAATAAGGAAGATATTGAAGAAATAGTACTGCATTGTGGCCATGTGCTTATGTCGGTTTTTCCTAATGTCAGTACCCGAGTTCAACTCCAGCAGCAGACAACTTTTTTATACCCGCTACTCGAAGAGTATAAGGGTATTATAACTTTGTGCCAACCGAAAATGTTTGTAACAGGCAGAAGGAGAAATCTCCGAACCCATAAAGTATATATATTCTGAATCAGCATGAACAGCCGAGTCGATATAGCCATGTCCGTCTGTCTGTCTGTCCGTCCGTATGAAAACCTAGATCTCAGCTATTATAAGAGCTAGAGCTACCAAATTTGGAGACAATATGTGTTAATTCTGCAAGAAGATCAAGTTTATTTTGGATTTTTGCCACGCCTCCATCCGCCCCGATAAATCGAAAAAAAGTCGATTGTAGCTGCAAATATAGCTCTTTTTTATACATCCTAATGTCAGTACCCGAGTTAAACTCCAGCAGCAGACAACTTTTTTATACTCGCTACTCGAAGAGTATAAGGGTATTATAACTTTGTGCCAACCGAAAATGTTTGTAACAGGCAGAAGGAGAAATCTCCGACCCCATAAAGTATATATATTCTGAATCAGCATGAACAGCCGAGTCGATATAGCCATGTCCGTCTGTCCGTCTGTCTGTCTGTCCGTCCGTATGAAAACCTAGATCTCAGCTATTATAAGAGCTAGAGCTACCAAATTTGGAGACAATATGTGTCAATTCTGCACGCAGATCAAGTTTATTTTGGATTTTTGCCACGCCTCCATCCGCCCCGATAAATCGAAAAAAAGTCGATTGTTGCTGAAAACCTAGATCTCAGCTATTATAAGAGCTAGAGCTGCCAAATTTGGAGACAATATGTGTTAATTCTGCACGCAGATCAAGTTTATTTTGGATTTTTGCCACGCCTCCATCCGCCCCGATGAATCGAAAAAAGTCGATTGTAGCTGCAAATATAGCTCTACAGCAATCATTTTTACACCCGCTACTCGAAGAGTATAAGGGTATTATAACTTTGTGCCAACCGGAAATGTTTGTAACAGGCAGAAGGAGAAATCTCCGACCCCATAAAGTATATATATTCTGAATCAGCATGAACAGCCGAGTCGATATAGCCATGTCCGTCTGTCCGTCTGTCTGTCTGTCCGTCCGTATGAAAATCTAGATCTCAGCTATTATAAGAGCTAGAGCTACCAAATTTGGAGACAATATGTGTTAATTCTGCACGCAGATCAAGTTTATTTTGGATTTTTGCCACGCCTCCATAAATCGAAAAAAAAAGTCGATTGTAGTTGCAAATATAGCTCTACAGCAATCATTTTTTACATGTGATAAAAACCACCATGCGGCCGTGTTGGCAAAGTTTCAATAAATAAAGAAGATATACAATAAATATTATTACCCTGTGGTCTTGTGCTTATGTCGGTTTTTCCTAATGTTAGTACCCGAGTTCAACTCCAGCAGCAGACAACTTTTTTATACCCGCTACTCGAAGAGTATAAGGGTATTATAACTTTGTGCCAACCGAAAATGTTTGTAACAGGCAGAAGGAGAAATCTCCGACCCCATAAAGTATATATATTCTGAATCAGCATGAACAGCCGAGTCGATATAGCCATGTCCGTCTGTCTGTCTGTCCGTCCGTATGAAAATCTAGATCTCAGCTATTATAAGAGCTAGAGCTACCAAAATTGGAGACAATATGTGTTAATTCTGCACGCAGATCCAGTTTATTTTGGATTTTTGCCACGCCTCCATCCGCTCCGATAAATCGAAAAAAAAGTCGATTGTTGCTGAAAACCTAGATCTCAGCTATTATAAGAGCTAGAGCTACCAAATTTGGAGACAATATGTGTTAATTCTGCACGCAGATCCAGTTTATTTTGGATTTTTGCCACGCCTCCATCCGCCCCGATGAATCGAAAAAAAGTCGATTGTAGCTGCAAATATAGCTCTTTTTTATACATCCTAATGTCAGTACCCGAATTCAACTCCAGCAGCAGACAACTTTTTTATTCCCGCTACTCGAAGAGTATAAGGGTATTATAACTTTGTGCCAACCGAAAATGTTTGTAACAGGCAGAAGGAGAAATCTCCGACCCCATAAAGTATATATATTCTGAATCAGTATGAACAGCCGAGTCGATATAGCCATGTCCGTCTGTCCGTCTGTCTGTCTGTCCGTCCGTATGAAAACCTAGATCTCAGCTATTATAAGAGCTAGAGCTACCAAATTTGGAGACAATATGTGTCAATTCTGCACGCAGATCAAGTTTATTTTGGATTTTTGCCACGCCTCCATCCGCTCCGATAAATCGAAAAAAAAGTCGATTGTTGCTGAAAACCTAGATCTCAGCTATTATAAGAGCTAGAGCTGCCAAATTTGGAGACAATATGTGTTAATTCTGCACGCAGATCAAGTTTATTTTGGATTTTTGCCACGCCTCCATCCGCCCCGATGAATCGAAAAAAAGTCGATTGTAGCTGCAAATATAGCTCTTTTTATATATCCTAATGTCAGTACCCGAGTTCAACTCCAGCAGCAGACAACTTTTTATACCCGCTACTCGAAGAGTATAAGGGTATTATAAGTTTGTGCCAACCGAAAATGTTTGTAACAGGCAGAAGGAGAAATCTCCGACCCCATAAAGTATATATATTCTGAATCAGCATGAACAGCCGAGTCGATATAGCCATGTCCGTCTGTCCGTCTATCTGTCTGTCCGTCCGTATGAAAACCTAGATCTCAGCTATTATAATAGCTAGAGCTACCAAATTTGGAGACAATATGTGTTAATTCTGCACGCAGATCAAGTTTATTTTGGATTTTTGCCACGCCTCCATCCGCCCCGATAAATCGAATAAAGACGATTGTTGCTGAAAACCTAGATCTCAGCTATTATAAGAGCTGGACCTGCCAAATTTGGAGACAATATGTGTTAATTCTGCACGCAGATCAAGTTTATTTTGGATTTTTGCCACGCCTCCATCCGCTCCGATGAATCGAAAAAAAGTCGATTGTAGCTGCAAATATAGCTCTTTTTTATACATCCTAATGTCAGTACCCGAGATCAACTCCAGCAGCAGACAACTTTTTTATACCCGCTACTCGAAGAGTATAAGGGTATTATAACTTTGTGCCAACCGAAAATGTTTGTAACAGGCAGAAGGAGAAATCTCCGACCCCATAAAGTATATATATTCTGAATCAGCATGAACAGCCGAGTCGATATAGCCATGTCCGTCTGTCCGTCTGTCTGTCTGTCCGTCCGTATGAAAACCTAGATCTCAGCTATTATAAGAGCTAGAGCTACCAAATTTGGAGACAATATGTGTCAATTCTGCACGCAGATCAAGTTTATTTTGGATTTTTGCCACGCCTCCATCCGCCCCGATAAATCGAAAAAAAGTCGATTGTTGCTGAAAACCTAGATCTCAGCTATTATAAGAGCTAGAGCTACCAAATTTGGGGACAATATGTGTTAATTCTGCACGCAGATCAAGTTTATTTTGGATTTTTGCCACGCCTCCATCCGCCCCGATGAATCGAAAAAAAGTCGATTGTAGCTGCAAATATAGCTCTACAGCAATCATTTTTACACCCGCTACTCGAAGAGTATAAGGGTATTATAACTTTGTGCCAACCGGAAATGTTTGTAAAAGGCAGAAGGAGAAATCTCCGACCCCATAAAGTATATATATTCTGAATCAGCATGAACAGCCGAGTCGATATAGCCATGTCCGTCTGTCCGTCTGTCTGTCTGTCCGTCCGTATGAAAATCTAGATCTCAGCTATTATAAGAGCTAGAGATACCAAATTTGGAGACAATATGTGTTAATTCTGCACGAAGATCAAGTTTATTTTGGATTTTTGCCACGCCTCCATAAATCGAAAAAAAAAAGTCGATTGTAGTTGCAAATATAGCTCTACAGCAATCATTTTTTACATGTGATAAAAACCACCATGCGGCCGTGTTGGCAAAGTTTCAATAAATAAAGAAGATATACAATAAATATTATTACCCTGTGGTCTTGTGCTTATGTCGGTTTTTCCTAATGTTAGTACCCGAGTTCAACTCCAGCAGCAGACAACTTTTTTATACCCGCTACTCGAAGAGTATAAGGGTATTATAACTTTGTGCCAACCGAAAATGTTTGTAACAGGCAGAAGGAGAAATCTCCGACCCCATAAAGTATATATATTCTGAATCAGCATGAACAGCCGAGTCGATATAGCCATGTCCGTCTGTCTGTCTGTCCGTCCGTATGAAAATCTAGATCTCAGCTATTATAAGAGCTAGAGCTACCAAAATTGGAGACAATATGTGTTAATTCTGCACGCAGATCCAGTTTATTTTGGATTTTTGCCACGCCTCCATCCGCTCCGATAAATCGAAAAAAAGTCGATTGTTGCTGAAAACCTAGATCTCAGCTATTATAAGAGCTAGAGCTGCCAAATTTGGAGACAATATGTGTTAATTCTGCACGCAGATCCAGTTTATTTTGGATTTTTGCCACGCCTCCATCCGCCCCGATGAATCGAAAAAAAGTCGATTGTAGCTGCAAACCTAGATCTCAGCTATTATAAGAGCTAGAGCTGCCAAATTTGGAGACAATATGTGTTAATTCTGCACGCAGATCCAGTTTATTTTGGATTTTTGCCACGCCTCCATCCGCCCCGATGAATCGAAAAAAAGTCGATTGTAGCTGCAAATATAGCTCTTTTTTATACATCCTAATGTCAGTACCCGAATTCAACTCCAGCAGCAGACAACTTTTTTATTCCCGCTACTCGAAGAGTATAAGGGTATTATAACTTTGTGCCAACCGAAAATGTTTGTAACAGGCAGAAGGAGAAATCTCCGACCCCATAAAGTATATATATTCTGAATCAGTATGAACAGCCGAGTCGATATAGCCATGTCCGTCTGTCCGTCTGTCTGTCTGTCCGTCCGTATGAAAACCTAGATCTCAGCTATTATAAGAGCTAGAGCTACCAAATTTGGAGACAATATGTGTCAATTCTGCACGCAGATCAAGTTTATTTTGGATTTTTGCCACGCCTCCATCCGCTCCGATAAATCGAAAAAAAGTCGATTGTTGCTGAAAACCTAGATCTCAGCTATTATAAGAGCTAGAGCTGCCAAATTTGGAGACAATATGTGTTAATTCTGCACGCAGATCCAGTTTATTTTGGATTTTTGCCACGCCTCCATCCGCCCCGATGAATCGAAAAAAAGTCGATTGTAGCTGCAAATATAGCTCTTTTTTATACATCCTAATGTCAGTACCCGAGTTCAACTCCAGCAGCAGACAACTTTTTTATACCCGCTACTCGAAGAGTATAAGGGTATTATAACTTTGTGCCAACCGAAAATGTTTGTAACAGGCAGAAGGAGAAATCTCCGACCCCATAAAGTATATATATTCTGAATCAGCATGAACAGCCGAGTCGATATAGCCATGTCCGTCTGTCCGTCTGTCTGTCTGTCCGTCCGTATGAAAACCTAGATCTCAGCTATTATAATAGCTAGAGCTACCAAATTTGGAGACAATATGTGTTAATTCTGCACGCAGATCAAGTTTATTTTGGATTTTTGCCACGCCTCCATCCGCCCCGATAAATCGAATAAAGACGATTGTTGCTGAAAACCTAGATCTCAGCTATTATAAGAGCTGGACCTGCCAAATTTGGAGACAATATGTGTTAATTCTGCACGCAGATCAAGTTTATTTTGGATTTTTGCCACGCCTCCATCCGCTCCGATGAATCGAAAAAAGTCGATTGTAGCTGCAAATATAGCTCTTTTTTATACATCCTAATGTCAGTACCCGAGATCAACTCCAGCAGCAGACAACTTTTTTATACCCGCTACTCGAAGAGTATAAGGGTATTATAACTTTGTGCCAACCGAAAATGTTTGTAACAGGCAGAAGGAGAAATCTCCGACTCCATAAAGTATATATATTCTGAATCAGTATGAACAGCCGAGTCGATATAGCCATGTCCGTCTGTCCGTCTGTCCGTCCGTATGAAAACCTAGATCTCAGCTATTATAAGAGCTAGAGCTACCAAATTTGGAGACAATATGTGTTAATTCTGCACGAAGATCAAGTTTATTTTGGATTTTTGCCACGCCTCCATCCGCCCCGATAAATCGAAAGAAAGTCGATTGTAGCTGCAAATATAGCTCTACAGCAGTCATTTTTACACCCGCTACTCGAAGAGTATAAGGGTATTATAACTTTGTGCCAACCGGAAATGTTTGTAACAGGCAGAAGGAGAAATCTCCGACCCCATAAAGTATATATATTCTGAATCAGCATGAACAGCCGAGTCGATATAGCCATGTCCGTCTGTCCGTCTGTCTGTCTGTCCGTCCGTATGAAAACCTAGATCTCAGCTATTATAAGAGCTAGAGCTACCAAATTTGGAGACAATATGTGTTAATTCTGCACGCAGATCAAGTTTATTTTGGATTTTTGCCACGCCTCCATCCGCCCCGATAATTCGAAAAAAAGACAATTGTTGCTGAAAACCTAGATCTCAGCTATTATAAGAGCTAGAGCTGCCAAATTTGGAGACAATATGTGTTAATTCTGCACGAAGATCAAGTTTATTTTGGATTTTTGCCACGCCTCCATCCGCTCCGATGAATCGAAAAAAAGTCGATTGTAGCTGCAAATATAGCTCTTTTTTATACATCCTAATGTCAGTACCCGAGATCAACTCCAGCAGCAGACAACTTTTTTATACCCGCTACTCGAAGAGTATAAGGGTATTATAACTTTGTGCCAACCGAAAATGTTTGTAACAGGCAGAAGGAGAAATCTCCGACTCCATAAAGTATATATATTTTGAATCAGTATGAACAGCCGAGTCGATATAGCCATGTCCGTCTGTCCGTCTGTCCGTCCGTATGAAAACCTAGATCTCAGCTATTATAAGAGCTAGAGCTACCAAATTTGGAGACAATATGTGTTAATTCTGCACGAAGATCAAGTTTATTTTGGATTTTTGCCACGCCTCCATCCGCCCCCATAAATCGAAAAAAAGTCGATTGTAGCTGCAAATATAGCTCTACAGCAATCATTTTTATACCCGCTACTCGAAGAGTATAAGGGTATTATAACTTTGTGCCAACCGAAAATGTTTGTAACAGGCAGAAGGAGAAATCTCCGACCCCATAAAGTATATATATTCTGAATCAGCATGAACAGCCGAGTCGATATAGCCATGTCCGTCTGTCCGTCTGTCTGTCTGTCCGTCCGTATGAAAACCTAGATCTCAGCTATTATAAGAGCTAGAGCTACCAAATTTGGAGACAATATGTGTTAATTCTGCACGAAGATCAAGTTTATTTTGGATTTTTGCCACGCCTCCATCCGCCCCGATAAATCGAAAGAAAGTCGATTGTAGCTGCAAATATAGCTCTACAGCAGTCATTTTTACACCCGCTACTCGAAGAGTATAAGGGTATTATAACTTTGTGCCAACCGAAAATGTTTGTAACAGGCAGAAGGAGAAATCTCCGACCCCATAAAGTATATATATTCTGAATCAGCATGAACAGCCGAGTCGATATAGCCATGTCCGTCTGTCCGTCTGTCTGTCTGTCCGTCCGTATGAAAAC
Source organism: Zaprionus inermis (assembly GCA_018151445.1). Lineage (NCBI taxonomy): Eukaryota > Metazoa > Arthropoda > Insecta > Diptera > Drosophilidae > Zaprionus > Zaprionus inermis. The sequence continues at coordinate 132,295 of JAECXD010000001.1, forward strand.
CTAGATCTCAGCTATTATAAGAGCTAGAGCTACCAAATTTGGAGACAATATGTGTTAATTCTGCACGCAGATCAAGTTTATTTTGGATTTTTGCCACGCCTCCATCCGCCCCGATAATTCGAAAAAAAGACGATTGTTGCTGAAAACCTAGATCTCAGCTATTATAAGAGCTAGAGCTGCCAAATTTGGAGACAATATGTGTTAATTCTGCACGAAGACCAAGTTTATTTTGGATTTTTGCCACGCCTCCATCCGCTCCGATGAATCGAAAAAAAGTCGATTGTAGCTGCAAATATAGCTCTTTTTTATACATCCTAATGTCAGTACCCGAGATCAACTCCAGCAGCAGACAACTTTTTTATACCCGCTACTCGAAGAGTATAAGGGTATTATAACTTTGTGCCAACCGAAAATGTTTGTAACAGGCAGAAGGAGAAATCTCCGACTCCATAAAGTATATATATTCTGAATCAGCATGAACAGCCGAGTCGATATAGCCATGTCCGTCTGTCCGTCTGTCTGTCCGTATGAAAACCTAGATCTCAGCTATTATAAGAGCTAGAGCTACCAAATTTGGAGACAATATGTGTTAATTCTGCACGAAGATCAAGTTTATTTTGGATTTTTGCCACGCCTCCATCCGCCCCGATAAATCGAAAGAAAGTCGATTGTAGCTGCAAATATAGCTCTACAGCAGTCATTTTTACACCCGCTACTCGAAGAGTATAAGGGTATTATAACTTTGTGCCAACCGGAAATGTTTGTAACAGGCAGAAGGAGAAATCTCCGACCCCATAAAGTATATATATTCTGAATCAGCATGAACAGCCGAGTCGATATAGCCATGTCCGTCTGTCCGTCTGTCTGTCTGTCCGTCCGTATGAAAACCTAGATCTCAGCTATTATAAGAGCTAGAGCTACCAAATTTGGAGACAATATGTGTTAATTCTGCACGCAGATCAAGTTTATTTTGGATTTTTGCCACGCCTCCATCCGCCCCCATAAATTGAAAAAAGTCGATTGTTGCTGAAAACCTAGATCTCAGCTATTATAAGAGCTAGAGCTACCAAATTTGGAGACAATATGTGTTAATTCTGCACGCAGATCAAGTTTATTTTGGATTTTTGCCACGCCTCCATCCGCCCCGATGAATCGAAAAAAAGTCGATTGTAGCTGCAAATATAGCTATTTTTTATACATCCTAATGTCGATTGTTGCTGAAAACCTAGATCTCAGCTATTATAAGAGCTAGAGCTCCCAAATTTGGAGACAATATGTGTTAATTCTGCACGCAGATCACGTTTATTTTGGATTTTTGCCACGCCTCCATCCGCCCCGATGAATCGAAAAAAAGTCGATTGTAGCTGCAAATATAGCTCTTTTTTATACATCCTAATGTCAGTACCCGAATTCAACTCCAGCAGCAGACAACTTTTTTATACCCGCTACTCGAAGAGTATAAGGGTATTATAACTTTGTGCCAACCGAAAATGTTTGTAACAGGCAGAAGGAGAAATCTCCGACCCCATAAAGTATATATATTCTGAATCAGCATGAACAGCCGAGTCGATATAGCCATGTCCGTCTGTCCGTCTGTCCGTCCGTATGAAAACCTAGATCTCAGCTATTATAAGAGCTAGAGCTACCAAATTTGGAGACAATATGTGTTAATTCTGCACGAAGATCAAGTTTATTTTGGATTTTTGCCACGCCTCCATCCGCCCCGATAAATCGAAAGAAAGTCGATTGTAGCTGCAAATATAGCTCTACAGCAGTCATTTTTACACCCGCTACTCGAAGAGTATAAGGGTATTATAACTTTGTGCCAACCGGAAATGTTTGTAACAGGCAGAAGGAGAAATCTCCGACCCCATAAAGTATATATATTCTGAATCAGCATGAACAGCCGAGTCGATATAGCCATGTCCGTCTGTCTATCTGTCCGTCCGTATGAAAACCTAGATCTCAGCTATTATAAGAGCTAGAGCTACCAAATTTGGAGACAATATGTGCTAATTCTGCACGAAGATCAAGTTTATTTTGGATTTTTGCCACGCCTCCATCCGCCCCGATAAATCGAAAAAAAGTCGATTGTAGCTGCAAATATAGCTCTACAGCAATCATTTTTACACCCGCTACTCGAAGAGTATAAGGGTATTATAACTTTGTGCCAACCGAAAATGTTTGTAACAGGCAGAAGGAGAAATCTCCGACCCCATAAAGTATATATATTCTGAATCAGCATGAACAGCCGAGTCGATATAGCCATGTCCGTCTGTCTGTCCGTATGAAAACCTAGATCTCAGCTATTATAAGAGCTAGAGCTACCAAATTTGGGGACAATATGTGTTAATTCTGCACGAAGATCAAGTTTATTTTGGATTTTTGCCACGCCTCCATCCGCCCCGATAAATCGAAAAAAAGTCGATTGTAGCTGCAAATATAGCTCTACAGCAATCATTTTTACACCCGCTACTCGAATAGTATAAGGGTATTATAACTTTGTGCCAACCGGAAATGTTTGTAACAGGCAGAAGGAGAAATCTCCGACCCCATAAAGTATATATATTCTGAATCAGCATGAACAGCCGAGTCGATATAGCCATGTCCGTCTGTCCGTCTGTCCGTCCGTATGAAAACCTAGATCTCAGCTATTATAAGAGCTAGAGCTACCAAATTTGGAGACAATATGTGTTAATTCTGCACGAAGATCAAGTTTATTTTGGATTTTTGCCACGCCTCCATCCGCCCCGATAAATCGAAAAAAAGTCGATTGTAGCTGCAAATATAGCTCTACAGCAATCATTTTTACACCCGCTACTCGAAGAGTATAAGGGTATTATAACTTTGTGCCAACCGAAAATGTTTGTAACAGGCAGAAGGAGAAATCTCCGACCCCATAAAGTATATATATTCTGAATCAGCATGAACAGCCGAGTCGATATAGCCATGTCCGTCTGTCTGTCTGTCCGTCCGTATGAAAACCTAGATCTCAGCTATTATAAGAGCTAGAGCTACCAAATTTGGAGACAATATGTGTTAATTCTGCACGAAGATCAAGTTTATTTTGGATTTTTGCTACGCCTCCATCCGCCCCGATAAATCGAAAAAAGTCGATTGTTGCTGAAAACCTAGATCTCAACTATTATAAGAGCTAGAGCTACCAAATTTGGAGACAATATGTGTTAATTCTGCACGAAGATCAAGTTTATTTTGGATTTTTGCCACGCCTCCATCCGCCCCGATGAATCGAAAAAAAGTCGATTGTAGCTGCAAATATAGCTCTTTTTTTATACATCCTAATGTCAGTACCCGAGTTCAACTCCAGCAGCAGACAACTTTATTATACCTGCTACTCAAAGAGTATAAGGGTATTATAACTTTGTGCCAACCGAAAATGTTTGTAACAGACAGAAGGAGAAATCTCCGACCCCATAAAGTATATATATTCTGAATCAGCATGAACAGCCGAGTCGATATAGCCATGTCCGTCTGTCTGTCTGTCCGTCCGTATGAAAACCTAGATCTCAGCTATTATAAGAGCTAGAGCTACCAAATTTGGAGACAATATGTGTTAATTCTGCACGCAGATCAAGTTTATTTTGGATTTTTGCCACGCCTCCATAAATCGAAAAAAAAGTCGATTGTAGTTGCAAATATAGCTCTACAGCAATCATTTTTTTACATGTGATAAAAACCACCATGCGGCCGTGTTGGCAAAGTTTCAATAAATAAAGAAGATATACAAGAAATATTATTACCCTGTGGTCTTGTGCTTATGTCGGTTTTTTTTAATGTTAGTACCCGAGTTCAACTCCAGCAGCAGACAACTTATTTTTAATTATGTAGCAATTTATTTTTTCTTTTTATTCCCTTGCAGAGGGTATATTAATTTTAGCCAGAAGTTTGCAACGCACCTTAGGAGACATCTCCGACCCTATAAAGTATATATATTCTGAATCAGCATCACCAGAGGAGTCGAAAAATGGATGTCCGTCTGTCCGTCCGTCCGTCCGTCCGTCCGTCTGTTGCAACGCAAACTAGTCTCTCAGTTTTTGAGCTATCTTCATGAAACTTGGCATTCAAGCTTCTTATTGCTGTAGGCTGTAAATAAGTCGGAACGAGCCAGATCGGACCGATATATCGTATAGCTGTCATAGAAGCTATCGGCCGATTTTTGTTGTTTTTCAAGATATTGCAACAAGATTTGGCAAATCCTATTCTTATTACGTTCTTAATGTGCTGTCATATAGCTGCCATAGGAACAATCGGCTGAAATCAGGGTTTTCGTATGTAAACCTGTTTTGTTTTTTGGAAATACCGCACATTATCAATACTTTTTAATGTTATACAGTAACCCGCCCTTAGTTTTTCCATTTAAATATCTGAGACGTTTATATTCTATAGCTGTTATAGGAACAATCAGTCAGTCCGTCTGTCTGTTGCAACTCAAATTAGTCCCCCAGTTATTGAGCTATCTTCATGAAACTTGGCACACAAGCTTATTATTGATGTAGGCTGTAAATAAGTCGGAACGAGCCAGATCGGACCGATATATCGTATAGCTGTCATAGAAGCTATCGGCCGATTTTTGTTGTTTTTCAAGATATTGCAACAAGATTTGGCAAATCCTATTCTTATTACGTTCTTAACGTGCTGTCAAAATTGTATCAAAATCGGACCACTATAACATATAGCTGCCATAGGAACAATCGGCTGAAATCAGGGTTTTCGTATGCAAACCTGTTTTGTTTTTGGAAATACCGCACATTATCAATACTTTTTAATGTTATACAGTAACCCGCCCTTAGTTTTTCCATTTAAATATCTGAGACGTTTATATTCTATAGCTGTTATAGGAACAATCAGTCAGTCCGTCTGTCTGTTGCAACTCAAATTAGTCCCCCAGTTATTGAGCTATCTTCATGAAACTTGGCACCCAAGCTTATTATTGATGTAGGCTGTAAATAAGTCGGAACGAGCCAGATCGGACCGATATATCGTATAGCTGTCATAGAAGCTATCGGCCGATTTTTGTTGTTTTTCAAGATATTGCAACAAGATTTGGCAAATCCTATTCTTATTACGTTCTTAATGTGCTGTCAAAATTGTATCAAAATCGGACCACTATAACATATAGCTGCCATAGGAACAATCGGCTGAAATCAGGGTTTTCGTATGCAACCCTGTTTTGTTTTTGGAAATACCGCACATTATCAATACTTTTTAATATTATACAGTAACCCGCCCTTAGTTTTTCCATTTAAATATCTGAGACGTTTATATTCTATAGCTGTTATATTAACAATCAGTCAGTCCGTCTGTCTGTTGCAAACTCAAATTAATAAGTCGGAACGAGCCAGATCGGACCGATATATCGTATAGCTGTCATAGAAGCTATCGGCCGATTTTTGTTGTTTTTCAAGATATTGCAACAAGATTTGGCAAATCCTATTCTTATTACGTTCTTAATGTGCTGTCAAAATTGTATCAAAATCGGACCACTATAACATATAGCTGCCATAGGAACAATCGGCTGAAATCAGGGTTTTCGTATGCAACCCTGTTTTGTTTTTGGAAATACCGCACATTATCAATACTTTTTAATATTATACAGTAACCCGCCCTTAGTTTTTCCATTTAAATATCTGAGACGTTTATATTCTATAGCTGTTATAGGAACAATCAGTCAGTCCGTCTGTCTGTTGCAACGCAAATTAGTCCCCCAGTTATTGAGCTATCTTCATGAAACTTGGCACCCAAGCTTCTTATTGCTGTAGGCTGTAAATAAGTCGGAACGAGCCAGATCGGACCGATATATCGTATAGCTGTCATAGAAGCTATCGGCCGATTTTTGTTGTTTTTCAAGATATAGCTATCAGGCTTACCACATCCAAATCTAAGTGTGTCCCTAATAATAAAGTTCGAAATCGAACTTTTATAACTTATAACGATCTAATGATCGGTCTAATGAAGGTTCATGTTGCAATTTTATTCTGAGTACTATTACATATAGCTGTTAAACGAAAAATCATGTAGCTGTTATTCAAACGCATTTTTGAATGAGAACTTTCCAAATTTATTTATATGTTATGACCAACAGATCCTTTACAACACAAAGAATTCAAAATTAGTATAAAAACGGCCTAACTGTCAATCCCTGCTTTATTTATTCCTCAATTTGGTGTTTTTATTTGCGTTACAAATGTTTTTTTTTTTGGAAATACCGAACATTATCAATACTTTTTAATGTTATACAGTAACCCGCCCTTAGTTTTTCCATTTAAATATCTCAGACGTTTATATTCTATAGCTGTTATAGGAACAATCAGTCAGTCCGTCTGTCTGTTGCAACTCAAATTAGTCCCCCAGTTATTGAGCTATCTTCATGAAACTTGGCACACAAGCTTATTATTGCTGTAGGCTATAAATAAGTCGGAACGAGCCAGATCGGACCGATATATCGTATAGCTGTCATAGAGCCTATCGGCCGATTTTTGTTGTTTTTCAAGATATAGCTATCAGGCTTACCACATCCAAATCTAAGTGTGTCCCTAATAATAAAGTTCGAAATCGAACTTTTATAACTTATAACGATCAACGATCGGCCTAATGAAGGTCCATGTTGCAATTTTATGGAAATCTGAGTACTATTACATATAGCTGTTAAACAAAAAATCATGTAGCTGTTATTCAAACGCATTTTTGAATGAGAACTTTCCAAATTTATTTATATTTTATGACCAACAGATCCTTTACAACACAAAGACATTTCCTCATAACATTTTGTGTTAAGTATATAAGAAATCCAGGTATATACAAAAGCATTAAAAAGGTAGAATTATTTTTTTTCGAAGCAGGTGTTTGATTCATAGCCTTAATCAGGTAAAAATCTTGACTTCCTGTATTGTTATAATTGTTCAATAAATACCACAGAAACCAGCAGCAATCCAAATATATTTTATATTTTGTATAACTGCAAGGGTATGAAACCTTCGGCAAGCCGAAGGTAGCCTTGCTTTTCTTTTTTTTTTGATCGAAGCCATATTAACACATGTACATTGTAAATTCGTGGCCCATGCAAATTAAGTTTTACTTTCAAAAATCAAGGGCAATTGGACTTGGTCTTGCAGAAGTTTTCTATTTTAATGCCAGTAAAGTAAAGTAATAAAGTAATAATTATGACATTTGTTTTGCAATGTATGTAAAGTACAAAATAAGTTTATGTCGTTTTTTTTTAATGTTAGTTCCCGAGTTCAACTTCAGCAGCAGGCCACTTTTCTTTTAATTAGGTGCACCGAAAATATTCATAATGCAATTTTAGCGGTCATCGCGTAAGAAATGCAGTGGTCGAGTGTTGATGGTAGTTGACTGTTAAGCGAGAGGTCCGAGTTCAACTCCTGGTCCGCTGCGACTTAAATTTTTTTTTTTTTGTATCTTATATTTATACCCTTGCAGAGGGTATATTAATTTTAGCCAGAAGTTTGCAACGCACCTTAGGAGACATCTCCGACCCTATAAAGTATATATATTCTGAATCAGCATCACCAGAGGAGTCGAAAAATGGATGTCCGTCTGTCCGTCCGTCCGTCCGTCCGTCCGTCCGTCTGTTGCAACGCAAACTAGTCTCTCAGTTTTTGAGCTATTTTCATGAAACTTGGCACACAAGCTTCTTATTGCTGTAGGCTGTAAATAAGTCGGAACGAGCCAGATCGGACCGATATATCGTATAGCTGTCATAGAAGCTATCGGCCGATTTTTGTTGTTTTTCAAGATATTGCAACAAGATTTGGCAAATCCTATTCTTATTACGTTTTTAATGTGCTGTCAAAATTGTATCAAAATCGGACCACTATAACATATAGCTGCCATAGGAACAATCGGCTGAAATCAGGGTTTTTGTATGCAAACCTGTTTTGTTTTTGGAAATACCGCACATTATCAATACTTTTTAATATTATACAGTAACCCGCCCTTAGTTTTTCCATTTAAATATCTCAGAAGTTTATATTCTATAGCTGTTATAGGAACAATCAGTCAGTCCGTCTGTCTGTTGCAACTCAAATTAGTCCCCCAGTTGACTATCTATCTTCATGAAACTTGGCACACAAGCTTATTATTGCTGTAGGCTGTAAATAAGTCGGAACGAGCCAGATCGGTACGATATATCGTATAGCTGTCATAGAAGCTATCGGCCGATTTTTGTTGTTTTTCAAGATATTGCAACAAGATTTGGCAAATCCTATTCTTATTACGTTTTTAATGTGCTGTCAAAATTGTATCAAAATCGGACCACTATAACATATAGCTGCCATAGGAACAATCGGCTGAAATCAGGGTTTTTGTATGCAAACCTGTTTTGTTTTTGGAAATACCGCACATTATCAATACTTTTTAATGTTATACAGTAACCCGCCCTTAGTTTTTCCATTTAAATATCTCAGACGTTTATATTCTATAGCTGTTATAGGAACAATCAGTCAGTCCGTCTGTCTGTTGCAACTCAAATTAGTCCCCCAGTTGACTATCTATCTTCATGAAACTTGGCACACAAGCTTATTATTGCTGTAGGCTGTAAATAAGTCGGAACGAGCCAGATCGGTACGATATATCGTATAGCTGTCATAGAAGCTATCGGCCGATTTTTGTTGTTTTTCAAGATATTGCAACAAGATTTGGCAAATCCTATTCTTATTACGTTTTTAATGTGCTGTCAAAATTGTATCAAAATCGGACCACTATAACATATAGCTGCCATAGGAACAATCGGCTGAAATCAGGGTTTTTGTATGCAAACCTGTTTTGTTTTTGGAAATACCGCACATTATCAATACTTTTTAATGTTATACAGTAACCCGCCCTTAGTTTTTCCATTTAAATATCTCAGACGTTTATATTCTATAGCTGTTATAGGAACAATCAGCAAGTCCGTCCGTCTGTTGCAACGCAAACTAGTCTCTCAGTTTTTGAGCTATCTTCATGAAACTTGGCACACAAGCTTTTTATTGCTGTAGGCTGTAAATAAGTCGGAACAAGCCAGATCGGACCGATATATCGTATAGCTGTCATAGAAGCTATCGGCCGATTTTTGTTGTTTTTCAAGATATTGCAACAAGATTTGGCAAATCCTATTCTTATTACGTTTTTAATGTGCTGTCAAAATTGTATCAAAATCGGACCACTATAACATATAGCTGCCATAGGAACAATCGGCTGAAATCAGGGTTTTTGTATGCAAACCTGTTTTGTTTTTGGAAATACCGCACATTATCAATACTTTTTAATGTTATACAGTAACCCGCCCTTAGTTTTTCCATTTAAATATCTCAGACGTTTATATTCTATAGCTGTTATAGGAACAATCAGTCAGTCCGTCTGTCTGTTGCAACTCAAATTAGTCCCCCAGTTGTTTGATCTATCTTCATGAAACTTGGCACACAAGCTTATTATTGCTGTAGGCTGTAAATAAGTCGGAACGAGCCAGATCGGACCGATATATCGTATAGCTGTCATAGAAGCTATCGGCCGATTTTTGTTGTTTTTCAAGATATTGCAACAAGATTTGGCAAATCCTATTCTTATTACGTTTTTAATGTGCTGTCAAAATTGTATCAAAATCGGACCACTATAACATATAGCTGCCATAGGAACAATCGGCTGAAATCAGGGTTTTTGTATGCAAACCTGTTTTGTTTTTGGAAATACCGCACATTATCAATACTTTTTAATGTTATACAGTAACCCGCCCTTAGTTTTTCCATTTAAATATCTCAGACGTTTATATTCTATAGCTGTTATAGGAACAATCAGTCAGTCCGTCTGTCTGTTGGCACACAAGCTTATTATTGCTGTAGGCTGTAAATAAGTCGGAACGAGCCAGATCGGTACGATATATCGTATAGCTGTCATAGAAGCTATCGGCCGATTTTTGTTGTTTTTCAAGATATTGCAACAAGATTTGGCAAATCCTATTCTTATTACGTTTTTAATGTGCTGTCAAAATTGTATCAAAATCGGACCACTATAACATATAGCTGCCATAGGAACAATCGGCTGAAATCAGGGTTTTTGTATGCAAACCTGTTTTGTTTTTGGAAATACCGCACATTATCAATACTTTTTAATGTTATACAGTAACCCGCCCTTAGTTTTTCCATTTAAATATCTCAGACGTTTATATTCTATAGCTGTTATAGGAACAATCAGCAAGTCCGTCCGTCTGTTGCAACGCAAACTAGTCTCTCAGTTTTTGAGCTATCTTCATGAAACTTGGCACACAAGCTTTTTATTGCTGTAGGCTGTAAATAAGTCGGAACAAGCCAGATCGGACCGATATATCGTATAGCTGTCATAGAAGCTATCGGCCGATTTTTGTTGTTTTTCAAGATATTGCAACAAGATTTGGCAAATCCTATTCTTATTACGTTTTTAATGTGCTGTCAAAATTGTATCAAAATCGGACCACTATAACATATAGCTGCCATAGGAACAATCGGCTGAAATCAGGGTTTTTGTATGCAAACCTGTTTTGTTTTTGGAAATACCGCACATTATCAATACTTTTTAATGTTATACAGTAACCCGCCCTTAGTTTTTCCATTTAAATATCTCAGACGTTTATATTCTATAGCTGTTATAGGAACAATCAGCAAGTCCGTCCGTCTGTTGCAACGCAAACTAGTCTCTCAGTTTTTGAGCTATCTTCATGAAACTTGGCACACAAGCTTTTTATTGCTGTAGGCTGTAAATAAGTCGGAACAAGCCAGATCGGACCGATATATCGTATAGCTGTCATAGAAGCTATCGGCCGATTTTTGTTGTTTTTCAAGATATTGCAACAAGATTTGGCAAATCTTATTCTTATTACGTTTTTAATGTGCTGTCAAAATTGTATCAAAATCGGACCACTATAACATATATAGCTGCCATAGGAACAATCGGCTGAAATCAGGGTTTTTGTATGCAAACCTGTTTTGTTTTTGGAAATACCGCACATTATCAATACTTTTTAATGTTATACAGTAACCCGCCCTTAGTTTTTCCATTTAAATATCTCAGACGTTTATATTCTATAGCTGTTATAGGAACAATCAGCAAGTCCGTCCGTCTGTTGCAACGCAAACTAGTCTCTCAGTTTTTGAGCTATCTTCATGAAACTTGGCACACAAGCTTTTTATTGCTGTAGGCTGTAAATAAGTCGGAACAAGCCAGATCGGACCGATATATCGTATAGCTGTCATAGAAGCTATCGGCCGATTTTTGTTGTTTTTCAAGATATTGCAACAAGATTTGGCAAATCCTATTCTTATTACGTTTTTAATGTGCTGTCAAAATTGTATCAAAATCGGACCACTATAACATATAGCTGCCATAGGAACAATCGGCTGAAATCAGGGTTTTTGTATGCAAACCTGTTTTGTTTTTGGAAATACCGCACATTATCAATACTTTTTAATGTTATACAGTAACCCGCCCTTAGTTTTTCCATTTAAATATCTCAGACGTTTATATTCTATAGCTGTTATAGGAACAATCAGCAAGTCCGTCCGTCTGTTGCAACGCAAACTAGTCTCTCAGTTTTTGAGCTATCTTCATGAAACTTGGCACACAAGCTTTTTATTGCTGTAGGCTGTAAATAAGTCGGAACAAGCCAGATCGGACCGATATATCGTATAGCTGTCATAGAAGCTATCGGCCGATTTTTGTTGTTTTTCAAGATATTGCAACAAGATTTGGCAAATCTTATTCTTATTACGTTTTTAATGTGCTGTCAAAATTGTATCAAAATCGGACCACTATAACACTATACTATAGCTGCCATAGGAACAATCGGCTGAAATCAGGGTTTTTGTATGCAAACCTGTTTTGTTTTTGGAAATACCGCACATTATCAATACTTTTTAATGTTATACAGTAACCCGCCCTTAGTTTTTCCATTTAAATATCTCAGACGTTTATATTCTATAGCTGTTATAGGAACAATCAGCAAGTCCGTCCGTCTGTTGCAACGCAAACTAGTCTCTCAGTTTTTGAGCTATCTTCATGAAACTTGGCACACAAGCTTTTTATTGCTGTAGGCTGTAAATAAGTCGGAACAAGCCAGATCGGACCGATATATCGTATAGCTGTCATAGAAGCTATCGGCCGATTTTTGTTGTTTTTCAAGATATTGCAACAAGATTTGGCAAATCCTATTCTTATTACGTTTTTAATGTGCTGTCAAAATTGTATCAAAATCGGACCACTATAACATATAGCTGCCATAGGAACAATCGGCTGAAATCAGGGTTTTTGTATGCAAACCTGTTTTGTTTTTGGAAATACCGCACATTATCAATACTTTTTAATGTTATACAGTAACCCGCCCTTAGTTTTTCCATTTAAATATCTCAGACGTTTATATTCTATAGCTGTTATAGGAACAATCAGCAAGTCCGTCCGTCTGTTGCAACGCAAACTAGTCTCTCAGTTTTTGAGCTATCTTCATGAAACTTGGCACACAAGCTTTTTATTGCTGTAGGCTGTAAATAAGTCGGAACAAGCCAGATCGGACCGATATATCGTATAGCTGTCATAGAAGCTATCGGCCGATTTTTGTTGTTTTTCAAGATATTGCAACAAGATTTGGCAAATCTTATTCTTATTACGTTCTTAATGTGCTGTCAAAATTGTATCAAAATCGGACCACTATAACATATAGCTGCCATAGGAACAATCGGCTGAAATCAGGGTTTTTGTATGCAAACCTGTTTTGTTTTTGGAAATACCGCACATTATCAATACTTTTTAATGTTATACAGTAACCCGCCCTTAGTTTTTCCATTTAAATATCTCAGACGTTTATATTCTATAGCTGTTATAGGAACAATCAGCAAGTCCGTCCGTCTGTTGCAACGCAAACTAGTCTCTCAGTTTTTGAGCTATCTTCATGAAACTTGGCACACAAGCTTTTTATTGCTGTAGGCTGTAAATAAGTCGGAACAAGCCAGATCGGACCGATATATCGTATAGCTGTCATAGAAGCTATCGGCCGATTTTTGTTGTTTTTCAAGATATTGCAACAAGATTTGGCAAATCTTATTCTTATTACGTTTTTAATGTGCTGTCAAAATTGTATCAAAATCGGACCACTATAACATATAGCTGCCATAGGAACAATCGGCTGAAATCAGGGTTTTTGTATGCAAACCTGTTTTGTTTTTGGAAATACCGCACATTATCAATACTTTTTAATGTTATACAGTAACCCGCCCTTAGTTTTTCCATTTAAATATCTCAGACGTTTATATTCTATAGCTGTTATAGGAACAATCAGCAAGTCCGTCCGTCTGTTGCAACGCAAACTAGTCTCTCAGTTTTTGAGCTATCTTCATGAAACTTGGCACACAAGCTTTTTATTGCTGTAGGCTGTAAATAAGTCGGAACAAGCCAGATCGGACCGATATATCGTATAGCTGTCATAGAAGCTATCGGCCGATTTTTGTTGTTTTTCAAGATATTGCAACAAGATTTGGCAAATCTTATTCTTATTACGTTCTTAATGTGCTGTCAAAATTGTATCAAAATCGGACCACTATAACACTATAACTATAGCTGCCATAGGAACAATCGGCTGAAATCAGGGTTTTTGTATGCAAACCTGTTTTGTTTTTGGAAATACCGCACATTATCAATACTTTTTAATGTTATACAGTAACCCGCCCTTAGTTTTTCCATTTAAATATCTCAGACGTTTATATTCTATAGCTGTTATAGGAACAATCAGCAAGTCCGTCCGTCTGTTGCAACGCAAACTAGTCTCTCAGTTTTTGAGCTATCTTCATGAAACTTGGCACACAAGCTTTTTATTGCTGTAGGCTGTAAATAAGTCGGAACAAGCCAGATCGGACCGATATATCGTATAGCTGTCATAGAAGCTATCGGCCGATTTTTGTTGTTTTTCAAGATATTGCAACAAGATTTGGCAAATCTTATTCTTATTACGTTCTTAATGTGCTGTCAAAATTGTATCAAAATCGGACCACTATAACATATAGCTGCCATAGGAACAATCGGCTGAAATCAGGGTTTTTGTATGCAAACCTGTTTTGTTTTTGGAAATACCGCACATTATCAATACTTTTTAATGTTATACAGTAACCCGCCCTTAGTTTTTCCATTTAAATATCTCAGACGTTTATATTCTATATATACAGTCCGTCTGTCTGTTGCAACTCAAATTAGTCCCCCAGTTGACTATCTATCTTCATGAAACTTGGCACACAAGCTTATTATTGCTGTAGGCTGTAAATAAGTCGGAACGAGCCAGATCGGTACGATATATCGTATAGCTGTCATAGAAGCTATCGGCCGATTTTTGCAAACCTGTTTTGTTTTTGGAAATACCGCACATTATCAATACTTTTTAATGTTATACAGTAACCCGCCCTTAGTTTTTCCATTTAAATATCTCAGACGTTTATATTCTATAGCTGTTATAGGAACAATCAGTCAGTCCGTCTGTCTGTTGCAACTCAAATTAGTCCCCCAGTTATTGAGCTATCTTCATGAAACTTGGCACACAAGCTTATTATTGCTGTAGGCTGTAAATAAGTCGGAACGAGCCAGATCGGACCGATATATCGTATAGCTGTCATAGAAGCTATCGGCCGATTTTTGTTGTTTTTCAAGATATAGCTTTCAGGCTTACCACATCCAAATCTAAGTGTGTCCCTAATAATAAAGTTCGAAATCGAACTTTTATAACTTATAACGATCAACGATCGATCTAATGAAGGTTCATGTTGCAATTTTATGGAAACCTGAGTACTATTACATGTAGCTGTTAAACAAAAAATCATATAGCTGTCAAACGTATTTTTGAATAAGAACTTTCCAAATTTAGATTTTATGACCAACGCATCCTTTACAACACAAAGACATTTCCTCATAACATTTTGTGTTAAGTATATAAGAAATCAGGTATATACAAAAGCATTAACAAAGGTAGATTTTTTTTTTTCGAAGCAGGTGTTTGATTCATAGCCTTAATCAGGTAAAAATCTCGACTTCCTTTCTTTATAATTGTTAATAAATAAACAAAAACAAAAAAAAAAAAATTTTAATTTTTTTAAAAAAAAAAGGGGAAAAAAAAAACCCAAAAAAGAAAGAAATTTTTTTTTTTTTTTTTTTTTAAAAAAAAAAAAAAAATTTATTAAAAAAAAATAAAAAAAAAAAAAAAGACATCTCCGACCCTATAAAGTATATATATTCTGAATCAGCATCACCAGAGGAGTGTCGAATGGATGTCCGATGTCCGTCCGTCCGTCCGTCCGTGTCGTCCGTCCGTCCGTCTGTTGCAACGCAAACTAGTCTCTCAGTTTTTGAGCTATCTTCATGAAACTTGGCACACAAGCTTCTTATTGCTGTAGGCTGTAAATAAGTCGGAACGAGCTAGATCGGACCGATATATCGTATAGCTGTCATAGAAGCTATCGGCCGATTTTTGTTGTTTTTCAAGATATTGCAACAAGATTTGGCAAATCCTATTCTTATTACGTTCCTAATGTGCTGTCAAAATTGTATCAAAATCGGACCACTATAACATATAGCTGCCATAGGAACAATCGGCTGAAATCATGGTTTTTGTATGCAAACCTGTTATGTTTTTGGAAATACCGCACATTATCAATACTTTTTAATGTTATACAGTAACCCGCCCTTAGTTTTTCCATTTAAATATCTCAGACGTTTATACTCTATACATAGCTGTTATAGGAACAATCAGTCAGTCCGTCTGTCTGTTGCAACTCAAATTAGTCCCCCAGTTATTGAGCTATCTTCATGAAACTTGGCACACAAGCTTATTATTGCTGTAGGCTGTAAATAAGTCGGAACGAGCCAGATCGGACCGATATATCGTATAGCTGTCATAGAAGCTATCGGCCGATTTTTGTTGTTTTTCAAGATATTGCAACAAGATTTGGCAAATCTTATTCTTATTACGTTCTTAATGTGCTGTCAAAATTGTATCAAATATAATCGGACCACTATAACATATAGCTGCCATAGGAACAATCGGCTGAAATCATGGTTTTTGTATGCAAACCTGTTTTGTTTTTGGAAATACCGCACATTATCAATACTTTTTAATGTTATACAGTAACCCGCCCTTAGTTTTTCCATTTAAATATCTCAGACGTTTATATTCTATAGCTGTTATAGGAACAATCAGTCAGTCCGTCTGTCTGTTGCAACTCAAATTAGTCCCCCCTTAGTTATTGAGCTATCTTCATGAAACTTTGCTCCCAAGCTTCTTATTTCTGCCCTCTTTAAATAAGTCGGAACGGGCCAGATCGGACTGATATATCGTATAGCTGTCATAGAAGCTATCGGCCGATTTTTGTTGTTTTTCAAGATATAGCTTTCAAGCTTACCACATCCAAATCTAATTGTGTCCCTAATAATAAAGTTCGAAATCGTTTTTAATGAAGGTTCATGTTGCAATTTTATGGAAATCTGAGTACTATTACATATAGCTGTTAAACAAAAAATCATGTAGCTGTTATTCAAACGCATTTTTGAATGAGAACTTTTCAAATTTATTTATATTTTATGACCAACAGATCCTTTACAACACAAAGACATTTCCTCATAACATTTTGTGTTAAGTATATAAGAAATCCAGGTATATACAAAAGCATTAAAAAGGTAGAATTATTTTTTTTCGAAGCAGGTGTTTGATTCATAGCCTTAATCAGGTAAAAATCTTGACTTCCTGTACTGTTATAATTGTTCAATAAATACCACAGAAACCAGCAGCAATCCAAATATATTTTATATTTTGTATAACTGCAAGGGTATGAAACCTTCGGCAAGCCGAAGGTAGCCTTGCTTTCTTGTTTTTATATTTCTATTTGATTCTTGACAATTTTGTGTAATAGTTGTTTCGGTTAGGTTCCAAGTTAAAATTATGTTAGGTTCGATATACTTAATCATTTCTTTTGTATTTATGGGGGGTAAACTTACAAATCGGGTTTTTACTCTTAATTATATTTGTAATACAATCGTTGTGTACTTCTTCATGTTCTTCATTGTAAATTTTATTTTCGTTTTCAAAATAGGACTTAGTATCAGTGTAATCTAATTGATAACCGTTATGGTCAGGGTAGGGAGTAATTTTAACTGAATTTTTTACTTTATGTGCAATAGGAATGTGGGATATAGTTAGTAAAAGATTATCTTTATGATTAATCCAAGTGGATGTTTTAATAAGTAGTATATTTTGGCTGTTAACATTTTCTAATTTATCATAGTTTAATAGTTTTGGGTTAAAAAGTCCTAGTCGGGAAAGTTGCATTCCCATTTCTATGTCTTCAATAAATTCAATGAATTGCATGAGTTCGTATGTAAGTGTGTCAATACTGTTGCGATTATTCTCATATTGCTTGAGTTTTTCTGATGCACTATTTACTAATTGTATTACATCATTTAATTCGTGAACTTTAATTGAATTTTGAGCAACTGTTTCTAGATTATTTTGAATTTCTACTCTATCGTATCCGTCGAGTGTGCCAAAAAGATATTTGTATGCGGTGCCTACTATGTTAAGTAGTCCTCGTTTTTGCCTATTTTCTTGATGGATTGTTATCCCATTTAATTCTTTGAGTAGTTTATTGAATAAAAATGTATTTCTGGTTGGGGTTAAGGTATTGCGTATTTTGTTACCGAATGAATCAGTTATTGTGTTAATTTCTGTTAAATTTATTCTTAAGCAATGATGTTCAAATGCTGATGGCAATTCAATTGGTTTACTTGAGAAGAGTAAGTAACCATGATCGGTGTCGATGTTACTTATTTGAATTTGTTGAGTGTGACTTGGGGTAATTAGTAGAAGGAGTGTCATCACTGTTTTCCAGAGACCTGTAGGATTGGGATGTGATTAATTCTCTTTTTTTCTTGAACTGTGTTTTATAATAGTGTGTGTCCCTATTTCTATTAGTAATTTTGTAATGGTCGGGATCAACTTGTTCTATGTTTTTATTTGATTTAAATGGGTTTTCTAATTTTCCTTTTTGTAGCGGGGCCTTTCTATATTTGGTGTTAATTTCATATTCCTGTCTATTTTTATTTATTTCATTGATTTTTTTCTCTTTTATTTCTTGAGTGTTTAGAGTTGGTTGTCCGGCGTAAAGAAATATGTGAGCGGGAGTCTGTCCTGTAGTGTCATGTTTGGTTTTATGGTTGTATATGTAAAGTATTGTTTCTATCTTGCTTAGTTTGATTTCATTGTCGTCTGAATTCTTTATTATACGAATTTTTTCGTTTATGGTTTTGTGTAATCTTTCTATGTCTGCTATACCTGTCTTTGCTGTGTTAAGTTTTAACTCAATATTTTCGATTTCGAGCCATCGCTTGAGGGCTAGGCTGGAAAATGCGCCGTCTCTGTCTGCCTTTAATAGTCTGGGTTTCCCCAAAAGATTAAATATTCGCATTAGAGCATTTTTACATTCTATCCAATCTTTTGTTTTTATTTTTTCGAGGGTGGCAAATTTTGAGTAGATGTCTATGCAACTTAAATAATGGTTACCTTCAGAAGAGTAGATGTCTATTACGAACTTATCGCGACAGTGTTCGGGTTTGGGCGTAATTTTCATTGGCATATTTGTATTACGATGTTCTGTTTTGGATAGGTTACAAATATGGCATTCATTTGTTATGTTCTGAATGAGTAATTGACTATTTGGGAAATAATAAGTTTCGCCAAAGAGTTTGTTTGTTTTCTGTATTCCTGGGTGTAAGAGTTTTTCGTGAGTGATCAGAATTAATTCTTTAAATTTAGCATATGAGGGTATATTTTTTAATAAAATGAGGCTGCGGACAATTTTGGTATGTTTTGTGTTAATTATTGTTAGATGTGCTGTTTGAAGCATTTCAAAATCTGCATCATTGTCTATGTACAGAACACTGGATTTGGTACAGAAGTGGTTGATTAAATATGATTCGGCTTTTTCCTTTGTCATTTCATCATAAGAGATGTGGGTTATTTGTTTATTAAAGTAGGTTTCGTGTTTAATACCTGATGGGCCTTTGGAAAATATTATTTGTCTATTGAATGTATTAACTGGTTTTTCAGTGATGCTAATAAGATTACTGCTGTCTTCATTGGAGCTATGTTGTGTTTGCTCACCGAAGTAGGTATGCTCTAATTTTACTCGGGATAAAGCATCAGCTACGTAATTCTCTTTGTCTTTAATATATTTAATATCGAAATCATATTCGGACAATTTAATTTTCCAACGGGACAATTTTGAGTTTGGGTCTTTCATTCGATGTAACCAACATAATGGTTGATGATCACTTAGTATTTCAAAATGGCGTCCTAACAAGTAATGACGAAAGGTTTTAGTAGCCCATACAATCGCTAAAAGTTCCTTTTCGATAGCGCTGTAGTTTAATTCATGGTCATTTAATGTTCGACTTATGTAACTGACTGGATGGCTATCTTGTGAAAGTACTGCACCAAGAGCTACATTACTAGCATCTGTAGTTACGGAAAATTTACGATTAAAATTTGGGATTATTAAAATTGGGTCATTGGATATGAGGCATTTCAGTTTTTCAAATGAGGAAACATATTCAGTGTTGGTTGTATCTATTTTTGCATCTTTTTTTAATGCCATTGTCATAGGTTTTGCAGTGTCAGAGAAATTTGGGATGAATTTTCGGTAATAACCAGTTAATCCAAGAAATGCTTTTATTTCTTTGGTTTTGGTTGGCCACGGATAATCTACGATGACTCTAATTTTCTGTGGATTGGGTTTTATTCCATGTGGTGTTATGACGTGGCCTAAAAAGGTAGTTTCCTGCCTTAAAAATTCACATTTATCGGGTTGAAGTTTTAGATTAGCTTCAGCTAATTTATTAAAGACTAATCGGAGTGAATTTAAATGTTCATCAAGCGATGTGGAAAATACAATTATATCATCAAGGTATACAAGACAATGTTTATTTAAAGGGGGGCGAAGAATATTATTCATGCAACGTTGGAATGTTGCAGGTGCATTTTTTAAACCGAATGGCATACGTAAATATTCGTAATGGTCATTTTTGGTGGAGAAAGCTGTTTTAGCAATAGAGTCATGGTCCATTTCAATTTGGTGAAAGCTTTTAGCTAGATCTATTGTGGTGAAATAGTTACATTTTCCCAGTTTCCTTAGTATTTCATCCATATTGGGGATGGGATATCGGTCACTTATTGTAATTTCGTTGAGTTTTCTATAATCAATGACAATTCTGAATTTTTCTTCTCCTGAAGCATCTTTTTTTTTTTGGTACAACCCAGATGGGGCTATTGAATGGAGAATTACTAGCACGAATAATGCCTTGTTGTAGCATTTCTTCGATTTGGGTTTCAACTTCTTGTTCATAAGCTTGAGGGTAATTATATTTGGCATAAATGGGTGAGTTATTTGTAGTATTTATGGTATGTTTTTCTTGGTTACTGAAAGTTAACTAATCGCCTTTTTTGTATTGAATGTGTTCATATTGTTGAAGTAAAGATTTTGTT
>JAECXD010000010.1:0-16361 GCA_018151445.1 Zaprionus inermis
TTATGTCGGTTTTTTCCTAATGTCAGAACCCGAGTTCAACTCTAGCAGCAGACAACTTTTTATACCCGCTACTCGAAGAGTATAAGGGTATTATAACTTTGTGCCAACCGAAAATGTTTGTAACAGGCAGAAGGAGACATCTCCGACCCCATAAAGTATATATATTCTGAATCAGCATGAACAGCCGAGTCGATATAGCCATGTCCGTCTGTCTGTCTGTCTGTCCGTCCGTGTTGAAAACCTAGATCTCAGCTATTATAAGAGCTAGAGCTACCAAATTTTGGGGACAATATGTGTTAATTCTGCACGCAGATCAAGTTTATTTTGGATTTTCGCCACGCCTCCATCCCCCCCACAAAACCAAAAAAGGTCGATTGTAGCTGCAAATATAGCTCTACAGCAATCATTTTTTATACATGTGATAAAAACCACCATGCGGGCGTGTTGGCAAAGTTTCAATAAGATCGGCCGATAAATAAGGAAGATATTCAAGAAATAGTATTGCACTTTGTCGGTTTTTCTTAATGTCAGAACCCGAGTTCAACTCCAGCAGCGACATTTTTATACCCGCTACTCGAAGAGTATAAGGGTATTATAACTTTGTGCCAACCGAAAATGTTTGTAACAGGCAGAAGGAGACATCTCCGACCCCATAAAGTATATATATTCTGAATCAGCATGAACAGCCGAGTCGATATAGCCATGTCCGTCTGTCCGTCTGTCCGTCCGTGTCCGTCTGTCCGTCTGTCCGTCCGTCCGTACATAGCTAGATCTCAGCTATTATAAGAGCTAGAGCTACCAAATTTGGGGACAGGTATGTGACAATTCTGCACGCAGATCATTAGTTTATTTTGGATTTTCGCCACGCCTCCATCCGCCCCCACAAATCGAAAAAAGGTCGATTGTAGCTGCAAATATAGCTCTACAGCAATCATTTTTTATACATGTGATAAAAACCACCATGCGGGCGTGTTGGCAAAGTTTCAATAAGATCGGCCGATAAATAAGGAAGATATTCAAGAAATAGTATTGCACTGTGGCCATGTGCTTATGTCGGTTTTTCCATGTCGACCCGAGTTCTCGCCTTTTTTATACCCGCTACTCGAAGAGTATAAGGGTATTATAACTTTGTGCCAACCGAAAATGTTTGTAACAGGCAGAAGGAGACATCTCCGACCCCATAAAGTATATATATTCTGAATCAGCATGAACAGCCGAGTCGATATAGCCATGTCCGTCTGTCCTGTCTGTCCGTCCGTGTGAAAACCTAGATCTCAGCTATTATAAGAGCTAGAGCTACCAAATTTGGGGGACAATATGTGTTAATTCTGCACGCAGATCAAGTTTATTTTGGATTTTCGCCACGCCTCCATCCGCCCCCACAAATCGAAAAAAGTCGATTGTAGCTGCAAATATAGCTCTACAGCAATCATTTTTTATACATGTGATAAAAACCACCATGCGGGCGTGTTGGCAAAGTTTCAATAAGATCGGCCGATAAATAAGGAAGATATTCAAGAAATAGTATTGCACTGTGGCCATGTGCTTATGTCGGTTTTTCCTAATGTCAGAACCCGAGTTCACTCCAGCAGCAGACAACTTTTTATACCCGCTACTCGAAGAGTATAAGGGTATTATAACTTTGTGCCAACCGAAAATGTTTGTAACAGGCAGAAGGAGACATCTCCGACCCCATAAAGTATATATATTCTGAATCAGCATGAACAGCCGAGTCGATATAGCCATGTCCGTCTGTCCTTGTCTGTCCGTCCGTGTGAAAACCTAGATCTCAGCTATTATAAGAGCTAGAGCTACCAAATTTGGGGGACAATATGTGTTAATTCTGCACGCAGATCAAGTTTATTTTGGATTTTCGCCACGCCTCCATCCGCCCCCACAAATCGAAAAAAAGTCGATTGTAGCTGCAAATATAGCTCTACAGCAATCATTTTTTATACATGTGATAAAAACCACCATGCGGGCGTGTTGGCAAAGTTTCAATAAGATCGGCCGATAAATAAGGAAGATATTTAAGAAATAGTATTGCACTGTGGCCATGTGCTTATGTCGGTTTTTTCCCGTTCTCGCGTTTTTATACCCGCTACTCGAAGAGTATAAGGGTATTATAACTTTGTGCCAACCGAAAATGTTTGTAACAGGCAGAAGGAGACATCTCCGACCCCATAAAGTATATATATTCTGAATCAGCATGAACAGCCGAGTCGATATAGCCATGTCCGTCTGTCCGTCTGTCTGTCTGTCCGTCCGTGTGAAAACCTAGATCTCAGCTATTATAAGAGCTAGAGCTACCAAATTTTGGAACAATATGTGTTAATTCTGCACGCAGATCAATCAAATTTATTTATTTTGGATTTTCGCCGGGCGTGTTGGCCAAGTTTCAAAAAGATCGGCCGATAAATAAGGAAGATATTTAAGAAATAGTATTGCACTGTGGCCATGTGCTTATGTCGGTTTTTATACCCGCTACTCGAAGAGTATAAGGGTATTATAACTTTGTGCCAACCGAAAATGTTTGTAACAGGCAGAAGGAGACATCTCCGACCCCATAAAGTATATATATTCTGAATCAGCATGAACAGCCGAGTCGATATAGCCATGTCCGTCTGTCCGTCTGGCCGTCTGTCCGTCTGTCTGTCTGTCCGTCCGTGTGAAAACCTAGATCTCAGCTATTATAAGAGCTAGAGCTACCAAATTTTGGAACAATATGTGTTAATTCTGCACGCAGATCAAGTTTATTTTGGATTTTCGCCACGCCTATTCGCCCAAATCGAAAAAGTTTCCAATAAAGATCGGCCGATAAATAAGGAAGATATTTAAGAAATAGTATTGCACTGTGGCCATGTGCTTATGTCGGTTTTTATACCCGCTCCTCGAAGAGTATAAGGGTATTATAACTTTGTGCCAACCGAAAATGTTTGTAACAGGCAGAAGGTAAAATTTGGGGACAATATGTTTTCTCGACCCGATCAAGTTTATTTTAGATTTTCCCCATATTTTTTTCTGAATCAGCATGAACAGCCGAGTCGATATAGCCATGTCCGTCTGTCCGTCTGGCCGTCTGTCCGTCTGTCTGTCTGTCCGTCCGTGTGAAAACCTAGATCTCAGCTATTATAAGAGCTAGAGCTACCAAATTTTGGAACAATATGTGTTAATTCTGCACGCAGATCAAGTTTATTTTGGATTTTCGCCACGCCTCCATCCGCCCCCACAAATCGAAAAAAGTCGATTGTAGCTGCAAATATAGCTCTACAGCAATCATTTTTTATACATGTGATAAAAACCACCATGCGGGCGTGTTGGCAAAGTTTCAAAAAGATCGGCCGATAAATAAGGAAGATATTTAAGAAATAGTATTGCACTGTGGCCATGTGCTTATGTCGGTTTTTATACCCGCTACTCGAAGAGTATAAGGGTATTATAACTTTGTGCCAACCGAAAATGTTTGTAACAGGCAGAAGGAGACATCTCCGACCCCATAAAGTATATATATTCTGAATCAGCATGAACAGCCGAGTCGATATAGCCATGTCCGTCTGTCCGTCTGTCCGTCTGTCTGTCTGTCCGTCCGTGTGAAAACCTAGATCTCAGCTATTATAAGAGCTAGAGCTACCAAATTTTGGAACAATATGTGTTAATTCTGCACGCAGATCAAGTTTATTATGGATTTTCGCCGGGCGTGTTGGCAAAGTTTCAAAAAGATCGGCCGATAAATAAGGAAGATATTTAAGAAATAGTATTGCACTGTGGCCATGTGCTTATGTCGGTTTTTATACCCGCTACTCGAAGAGTATAAGGGTATTATAACTTGCCAACCGAAAATGTTTGTAACAGGCAGAAGGAGACCCCCCCCCCCCCAAAAAAAAAAAAAAATTTAAAAAAAAAAAAAAAACCCAAAAAAAAAAAAAACCTCCCCCTCCCCCCCTCCCCCCCTCTTTCTCTCTTTCTTTTTTTCTTTCCTTTTTTAAAAAAAAAAAAAAAAAAAAAAAAAAAAAAAAAAAAAAAAAAAAAATTGGAACAATATGTGTTAATTCTGCACGCAGATCAAATTTATTTTGGATTTTCGCCGGGCGTGTTGGCAAAGTTTCAAAAAGATCGGCCGATAAATAAGGAAGATATTTAAGAAATAGTATTGCACTGTGGCCATGTGCTTATGTCGGTTTTTATACCCGCTACTCGAAGAGTATAAGGGTATTATAACTTTGTGCCAACCGAAAATGTTTGTAACAGGCAGAAGGAGACATCTCCGACCCCATAAAGTATATATATTCTGAATCAGCATGAACAGCCGAGTCGATATAGCCATGTCCGTCTGTCCGTTCTGTCCGTCTTGTCTGTCTGTCCGTCCGTGTGAAACTACCTAGATCTCAGCTATTATAAGAGCTAGAGCTACCAAATTTTGGAACAATATGTGTTAATTCTGCACGCAGATCAAATTTATTTTGGATTTTCGCCGGGCGTGTTGGCAAAGTTTCAAAAAGATCGGCCGATAAATAAGGAAGATATTTAAGAAATAGTATTGCACTGTGGCCATGTGCTTATGTCGGTTTTTATACCCGCTACTCGAAGAGTATAAGGGTATTATAACTTTGTGCCAACCGAAAATGTTTGTAACAGGCAGAAGGAGACATCTCCGACCCCATAAAGTATATATATTCTGAATCAGCATGAACAGCCGAGTCGATATAGCCATGTCCGTCTGTCCGTCTGGCCGTCTGTCCGTCTGTCCGTCTGTCTGTCTGTCCGTCCGTGTGAAAACCTAGATCTCAGCTATTATAAGAGCTAGAGCTACCAAATTTTGGAACAATATGTGTTAATTCTGCACGCAGATCAAATTTATTTTGGATTTTCGCCGGGCGTGTTGGCAAAGTTTCAAAAAGATCGGCCGATAAATAAGGAAGATATTTAAGAAATAGTATTGCACTGTGGCCATGTGCTTATGTCGGTTTTTATACCCGCTACTCGAAGAGTATAAGGGTATTATAACTTTGTGCCAACCGAAAATGTTTGTAACAGGCAGAAGGAGACATCTCCGACCCCATAAAGTATATATATTCTGAATCAGCATGAACAGCCGAGTCGATATAGCCATGTCCGTCTGTCCGTCTGGCCGTCTGTCCGTCTGTCCGTCTGTCTGTCTGTCCGTCCGTGTGAAAACCTAGATCTCAGCTATTATAAGAGCTAGAGCTACCAAATTTTGGAACAATATGTGTTAATTCTGCACGCAGATCAAATTTATTTTGGATTTTCGCCGGGCGTGTTGGCAAAGTTTCAAAAAGATCGGCCCGATAAATAAGGAAGATATTTAAGAAATAGTATTGCACTGTGGCCATGTGCTTATGTCGGTTTTTATACCCGCTACTCGAAGAGTATAAGGGTATTATAGCTTTGTGCCAACCGAAAATGTTTGTAACAGGCAGAAGGAGTCATCTCCGACCCCATAAAGTATATATATTCTGAATCAGCATGAACAGCCGAGTCGATATAGCCATGTCCATGTCCGTCTGGCCGCTCCGTCTGGCTGTCCGCTTCGTGTGAAAACCTAGATCTCAGCTATTATAAGAGCTAGAGCTACCAAATTTTGGAACAATATGTGTTAATTCTGCCGCAGATCAAATTTATTTTGGATTTTCGCCGGGGGTTTTGGAAAGTTTCAAAAAGATCGGCCGATAAATAAGGAAGATATTTAAGAAATAGTATTGCACTGTGGCCATGTGCTTATGTCGGTTTTTATACCCGCTACTCGAAGAGTATAAGGGTATTATAACTTTGTGCCAACCGAAAATGTTTGTAACAGGCAGAAGGAGACATCTCCGACCCCATAAAGTATATATATTCTGAATCAGCATGAACAGCCGAGTCGATATAGCCATGTCCGTCTGTCCGTCTGGCCGTCTGTCCGTCTGTCCGTCTGTCTGTCTGTCCGTCCGTGTGAAAACCTAGATCTCAGCTATTATAAGAGCTAGAGCTACCAAATTTTGGAACAATATGTGTTAATTCTGCACGCAGATCAAATTTATTTTGGATTTTCGCCGGGCGTGTTGGCAAAGTTTCAAAAAGATCGGCCGATAAATAAGGAAGATATTTAAGAAATAGTATTGCACTGTGGCCATGTGCTTATGTCGGTTTTTATACCCGCTACTCGAAGAGTATAAGGGTATTATAACTTTGTGCCAACCGAAAATGTTTGTAACAGGCAGAAGGAGACATCTCCGACCCCATAAAGTATATATATTCTGAATCAGCATGAACAGCCGAGTCGATATAGCCATGTCCGTCTGTCCTGTCTGGCCGTCTGTCCGTCTGTCCGTCTGTCTGTCTGTCCGTCCGTGTGAAAACCTAGATCTCAGCTATTATAAGAGCTAGAGCTACCAAATTTTGGAACAATATGTGTTAATTCTGCACGCAGATCAAATTTATTTTGGATTTTCGCCGGGCGTGTTGGCAAAGTTTCAAAAAGATCGGCCGATAAATAAGGAAGATATTTAAGAAATAGTATTGCACTGTGGCCATGTGCTTATGTCGGTTTTTATACCCGCTACTCGAAGAGTATAAGGGTATTATAACTTTGTGCCAACCGAAAATGTTTGTAACAGGCAGAAGGAGACATCTCCGACCCCATAAAGTATATATATTCTGAATCAGCATGAACAGCCGAGTCGATATAGCCATGTCCGTCTGTCCGTCTGGCCGTCTGTCCGTCTGTCCGTCTGTCTGTCTGTCCGTCCGTGTGAAAACCTAGATCTCAGCTTGCTTTTATTATAAGAGCTAGACGCTACCAAATTTTGGAACAATATGTGTTAATTCTGCACGCAGATCAAATTTATTTTGGATTTTCGCCGGGCGTGTTGGCAAAGTTTCAAAAAGATCGGCCGATAAATAAGGAAGATATTTAAGAAATAGTATTGCACTGTGGCCATGTGCTTATGTCGGTTTTTATACCCGCTACTCGAAGAGTATAAGGGTATTATAACTTTGTGCCAACCGAAAATGTTTGTAACAGGCAGAAGGAGACATCTCCGACCCCATAAAGTATATATATTCTGAATCAGCATGAACAGCCGAGTCGATATAGCCATGTCCGTCTGTCCGTCTGGCCGTCTGTCCGTCTGTCCGTCTGTCTGTCTGTCCGTCCGTGTGAAAACCTAGATCTCAGCTATTATAAGAGCTAGAGCTACCAAATTTTGGAACAATATGTGTTAATTCTGCACGCAGATCAAATTTATTTTGGATTTTCGCCGGGCGTGTTGGCAAAGTTTCAAAAAGATCGGCCGATAAATAAGGAAGATATTTAAGAAATAGTATTGCACTGTGGCCATGTGCTTATGTCGGTTTTTATACCCGCTACTCGAAGAGTATAAGGGTATTATAACTTTGTGCCAACCGAAAATGTTTGTAACAGGCAGAAGGAGACATCTCCGACCCCATAAAGTATATATATTCTGAATCAGCATGAACAGCCGAGTCGATATAGCCATGTCCGTCTGTCCGTCTGGCCGTCTGTCCGTCTGTCCGTCTGTCTGTCTGTCCGTCCGTGTGAAAACCTAGATCTCAGCTATTATAAGAGCTAGAGCTACCAAATTTTGGAACAATATGTGTTAATTCTGCACGCAGATCAAATTTATTTTGGATTTTCGCCGGGCGTGTTGGCAAAGTTTCAAAAAGATCGGCCGATAAATAAGGAAGATATTTAAGAAATAGTATTGCACTGTGGCCATGTGCTTATGTCGGTTTTTATACCCGCTACTCGAAGAGTATAAGGGTATTATAACTTTGTGCCAACCGAAAATGTTTGTAACAGGCAGAAGGAGACATCTCCGACCCCATAAAGTATATATATTCTGAATCAGCATGAACAGCCGAGTCGATATAGCCATGTCCGTCTGTCCGTCTGGCCGTCTGTCCGTCTGTCCGTCTGTCTGTCTGTCCGTCCGTGTGAAAACCTAGATCTCAGCTATTATAAGAGCTAGAGCTACCAAATTTTGGAACAATATGTGTTAATTTTGCACGCAGATAAAATTTTTTTTTGATTTTTCCCCCGCTTACATCGCCCCACAAATCGAAAAAAGTCGATTGTAGCTGCAAATTTCTACACGCAGATCATTTTTTATACATGTGATATTCGCCATGCGGGCGTGTTGGCAAAGTTTCAAAAAGATCGGCCGATAAATAAGGAAGATATTTAAGAAATAGTATTGCACTGTGGCCATGTGCTTATGTCGGTTTTTATACCCGCTACTCGAAGAGTATAAGGGTATTATAACTTTGTGCCAACCGAAAATGTTTGTAACAGGCAGAAGGAGACATCTCCGACCCCATAAAGTATATATATTCTGAATCAGCATGAACAGCCGAGTCGATATAGCCATGTCCGTCTGTCCGTCTGGCCGTCTGTCCGTCTGTCCGTCTGTCTGTCTGTCCGTCCGTGTGAAAACCTAGATCTCAGCTATTATAAGAGCTAGAGCTACCAAATTTTGGAACAATATGTGTTAATTCTGCACGCAGATAAAATTTTTTTTGGATTTTTCCCACCCCTCCATCCCCCCCACAATCGAAAAAAGTCTTTTGAATTAGCTCTGCACGCAGATCAAATTTTTTATACATGTGATACCGCGCGGGCGTGTTGGCAAAGTTTCAAAAAGATCGGCCGATAAATAAGGAAGATATTTAAGAAATAGTATTGCACTGTGGCCATGTGCTTATGTCGGTTTTTATACCCGCTACTCGAAGAGTATAAGGGTATTATAACTTTGTGCCAACCGAAAATGTTTGTAACAGGCAGAAGGAGACATCTCCGACCCCATAAAGTATATATATTCTGAATCAGCATGAACAGCCGAGTCGATATAGCCATGTCCGTCTGTCCGTCTGGCCGTCTGTCCTGTTGCCGTCTGTTCTGTCTGTCCGTCCGTGTGAAAACCTAGATCTCAGCTATTATAAGAGCTAGAGCTACCAAATTTTGGAACAATATGTGTTAATTCTGCACGCAGATCAAGTTTATTATGGATTTTCGCCGGGCGTGTTGGCAAAGTTTCAAAAAGATCGGCCGATAAATAAGGAAGATATTTAAGAAATAGTATTGCACTGTGGCCATGTGCTTATGTCGGTTTTTATACCCGCTACTCGAAGAGTATAAGGGTATTATAACTTTGTGCCAACCGAAAATGTTTGTAACAGGCAGAAGGAGACATCTCCGACCCCATAAAGTATATATATTCTGAATCAGCATGAACAGCCGAGTCGATATAGCCATGTCCGTCTGTCCGTCTGGCCGTCTGTCCGTCTGTCTGTCTGTCCGTCCGTGTGAAAACCTAGATCTCAGCTATTATAAGAGCTAGAGCTACCAAATTTTGGAACAATATGTGTTAATTCTGCACGCAGATCAAATTTATTTTGGATTTTCGCCGGGCGTGTTGGCAAAGTTTCAAAAAGATCGGCCGATAAATAAGGAAGATATTTAAGAAATAGTATTGCACTGTGGCCATGTGCTTATGTCGGTTTTTATACCCGCTACTCGAAGAGTATAAGGGGTATTATAACTTTGTGCCAACCGAAAATGTTTGTAACAGGCAGAAGGAGACATCTCCGACCCCATAAAGTAGTATATATTCTGAATCAGCATGAACAGCCGAGTCGATATAGCCATGTCCGTCTGTCCGTCTGGCCCGTCTGTCCGTCTGTCTGTCTGTCCGTCCGTGTGAAAACCTAGATCTCAGCTAATTTTATAAAAATATGTGTTAATTTTGCACGCCAGATACAAATTTATTTTGGATTTTCGCCACGCCTCCATCCGCCCCCACAAATCGAAAAAAAAGTCGATTGTAGTTGCAAATATAGCTCTACACGCAGATCATTTTTTATACATGTGATAAAAACCACCATGCGGGCGTGTTGGCAAAGTTTCAAAAAGATCGGCCGATAAATAAGGAAGATATTTAAGAAATAGTATTGCACTGTGGCCATGTGCTTATGTCGGTTTTTATACCCGCTACTCGAAGAGTATAAGGGTATTATAACTTTGTGCCAACCGAAAATGTTTGTAACAGGCAGAAGGAGACATCTCCGACCCCATAAAGTATATATATTCTGAATCAGCATGAACAGCCGAGTCGATATAGCCATGTCCGTCTGTCCGTCTGGCCGTCTGTCCGTCTTCTGTCTGTCCGTCCGTGTGAAAACCTAGATCTCAGCTATTATAAGAGCTAGAGCTACCAAATTTTGGAACAATATGTGTTAATTCTGCACGCAGATCAAGTTTATTTTGGATTTTCGCCACGCCTCCATCCGCCTCCACAAATCGAAAAAAAGTCGATTGTAGCTGCAAATATAGCTCTACAGCAATCATTTTTTATACATGTGATAAAAACCACCATGCGGGCGTGTTGGCAAAGTTTCAAAAAGATCGGCCGATAAATAAGGAAGATATTTAAGAAATAGTATTGCACTGTGGCCATGTGCTTATGTCGGTTTTTATACCCGCTACTCGAAGAGTATAAGGGTATTATAACTTTGTGCCAACCGAAAATGTTTGTAACAGGCAGAAGGAGACATCTCCGACCCCATAAAGTATATATATTCTGAATCAGCATGAACAGCCGAGTCGATATAGCTATGTCCGTCTGTCCGTCTGGCCGTCTGTCCGTCTGTCCGTCTGTCTGTCTGTCCGTCCGTGTGAAAACCTAGATCTCAGCTATTATAAGAGCTAGAGCTACCAAATTTTGGAACAATATGTGTTAATTCTGCACGCAGATCAAGTTTATTTTGGATTTTCGCCACGCCTCCATCCGCCTCCACAAATCGAAAAAAAAGTCGATTGTAGCTGCAAATATAGCAATCATTTTTTATACATGTGATAAAAACCACCATGCGGGCGTGTTGGCAAAGTTTCAAAAAGATCGGCCGATAAATAAGGAAGATATTTAAGAAATAGTATTGCACTGTGGCCATGTGCTTATGTCGGTTTTTATACCCGCTACTCGAAGAGTATAAGGGTATTATAACTTTGTGCCAACCGAAAATGTTTGTAACAGGCAGAAGGAGACATCTCCGACCCCATAAAGTATATATATTCTGAATCAGCATGAACAGCCGAGTCGATATAGCCATGTCCGTCTGTCCGTCTGGCCGTCTGTCCGTCTGTCCGTCTGTCTGTCTGTCCGTCCGTGTGAAAACCTAGATCTCAGCTATTATAAGAGCTAGAGCTACCAAATTTTGGAACAATAAATGTGTTAATTCTGCACGCAGATCAAGTTTATTTTGGATTTTCGCCGGGCGTGTTGGCAAAGTTTCAAAAAGATCGGCCGATAAATAAGGAAGATATTTAAGAAATAGTATTGCATGTGGCCATGTGCTTATGTCGGTTTTTTTACCCCCTCCCCAAAAAAAAAAAGGGTATTATAACTTTGTGCCAACCGAAAATGTTTGTAACAGGCAGAAGGAGACATCTCCGACCCCATAAAGTATATATATTCTGAATCAGCATGAACAGCCGAGTCGATATAGCCATGTCCGTCTGCCGTCTGGCCGTCTGTCCGTCTGTCTGTCTGTCCGGTGTGAAAACCTAGATCTCAGCTATTATAAGAGCTAGAGCTACCAAATTTTGGAACAATATGTGTTAATTCTGCACGCAGATCAAGTTTATTTTTGATTTTCGCAGCCTCCATCCGCCCACAAATCAAAAAGTCGTTGTGCTGCAAATTATTAGCAATATTTTTTTAATGTGATAACATTTTCGCCGGGCGTGTTGGCAAAGTTTCAAAAAGATCGGCCGATAAATAAGGAAGATATTTAAGAAATAGTATTGCACTGTGGCCATGTGCTTATGTCGGTTTTTATACCCGCTACTCGAAGAGTATAAGGGTATTATAACTTTGTGCCAACCGAAAATGTTTGTAACAGGCAGAAGGAGACATCTCCGACCCCATAAAGTATATATATTCTGAATCAGCATGAACAGCCGAGTCGATATAGCCATGTCCGTCTGTCCGTCTGGCCGTCTGTCCGTCTGTCCGTCTGTCTTTCCGTCCGTGTGAAAACCTAGATCTCAGCTATTATAAGAGCTAGAGCTACCAAATTTTGGAACAATATGTGTTAATTCTGCACGCAGATCAAGTTTATTTTGGATTTTCGCCACGCCTCATCCGCCCCCACAAATCGAAAAAAGTCGATTGTAGCTGCAAATATAGCTCAGCAATCATTTTTTATACATGTGATAAAAACACCATGCGGGCGTGTTGGCAAAGTTTCAAAAAGATCGGCCGATAAATAAGGAAGATATTTAAGAAATAGTATTGCACTGTGGCCATGTGCTTATGTCGGTTTTTATACCCGCTACTCGAAGAGTATAAGGGTATTATAACTTTGTGCCAACCGAAAATGTTTGTAACAGGCAGAAGGAGACATCTCCGACCCCATAAAGTATATATATTCTGAATCAGCATGAACAGCCGAGTCGATATAGCCATGTCCGTCTGTCCGTCTGGCCGTCTGTCCGTCTGTCTGTCTGTCTGTCCGTCCGTGTGAAAACCTAGATCTCAGCTATTATAAGAGCTAGAGCTACCAAATTTTGGAACAATATGTGTTAATTCTGCACGCAGATCAAGTTTATTTTGGATTTTCGCCACGCCTCCATCCGCCCCCACAAATCGAAAAAGTCGATTGTAGCTGCAAATATGCTCTCAGCAATCATTTTTATACATGTGATAAAAACCACCATGCGGGCGTGTTGGCAAAGTTTCAAAAAGATCGGCCGATAAATAAGGAAGATATTTAAGAAATAGTATTGCACTGTGGCCATGTGCTTATGTCGGTTTTTATACCCGCTACTCGAAGAGTATAAGGGTATTATAACTTTGTGCCAACCGAAAATGTTTGTAACAGGCAGAAGGAGACATCTCCGACCCCATAAAGTATATATATTCTGAATCAGCATGAACAGCCGAGTCGATATAGCCATGTCCGTCTGTCCGTCTGTCCGTCTGTCCGTCTGTCTGTCTGTCCGTCCGTGTGAAAACCTAGATCTCAGCTATTATAAGAGCTAGAGCTACCAAATTTGGGAACAATATGTGTTAATTCTGCACGCAGATCAAGTTTATTTTGGATTTTCG
The DNA here is from genome assembly GCA_018151445.1 of Zaprionus inermis. Lineage (NCBI taxonomy): Eukaryota > Metazoa > Arthropoda > Insecta > Diptera > Drosophilidae > Zaprionus > Zaprionus inermis. The sequence continues at coordinate 13,125 of JAECXD010000010.1, forward strand.
CCACGCCTCCATCCGCCCCCACAAATCGAAAAAAGTCGATTGTAGCTGCAAATATAGCTCTACAGCAATCATTTTTTATACATGTGATAAAAACCACCATGCGGGCGTGTTGGCAAAGTTTCAAAAAGATCGGCCGATAAATAAGGAAGATATTCAAGAAATAGTATTGCACTGTGGCCATGTGCTTATGTCGGTTTTTATACCCGCTACTCGAAGAGTATAAGGGTATTATAACTTTTGCAACCAAAAAGGGTTATAATTTTTGTAAACAGGCAATTTGTAACAGGGGGAGACATCTCCGACCCCATAAAGTATATATATTCTGAATCAGCATGAACAGCCGAGTCGATATAGCCATGTCCGTCTGTCCGTCTGGCCGTCTGTCCGTCTCGTCTGTCTGTCTGTCCGTCCGTGTGAAAACCTAGATCTCAGCTATTATAAGAGCTAGAGCTACCAAATTTGGGAACAATATGTGTTAATTCTGCACGCAGATCAAGTTTATTTTGGATTTTCGCCACGCCTCCATCCGCCCCCACAAATCGAAAAAAGTCGATTGTAGCTGCAAATATAGCTCTACAGCAATCATTTTTTATACATGTGATAAAAACCACCATGCGGGCGTGTTGGCAAAGTTTCAAAAAGATCGGCCGATAAATAAGGAAGATATTCAAGAAATAGTATTGCACTGTGGCCATGTGCTTATGTCGGTTTTTATACCCGCTACTCGAAGAGTATAAGGGTATTATAACTTTGTGCCAACCGAAAATGTTTGTAACAGGCAGAAGGAGACATCTCCGACCCCATAAAGTATATATATTCTGAATCAGCATGAACAGCCGAGTCGATATAGCCATGTCCGTCTGTCCGTCTGTCCGTCTGTCCGTCTGTCTGTCTGTCCGTCCGTGTGAAAACCTAGATCTCAGCTATTATAAGAGCTAGAGCTACCAAATTTGGGAACAATATGTGTTAATTCTGCACGCAGATCAAGTTTATTTTGGATTTTCGCCACGCCTCCATCCGCCCCCACAAATCGAAAAAAGTCGATTGTAGCTGCAAATATAGCTCTACAGCAATCATTTTTATACATGTGATAAAAACCACCATGCGGGCGTGTTGGCAAAGTTTCAAAAAGATCGGCCGATAAATAAGGAAGATATTCAAGAAATAGTATTGCACTGTGGCCATGTGCTTATGTCGGTTTTTATACCCGCTACTCGAAGAGTATAAGGGTATTATAACTTTGTGCCAACCGAAAATGTTTGTAACAGGCAGAAGGAGACATCTCCGACCCCATAAAGTATATATATTCTGAATCAGCATGAACAGCCGAGTCGATATAGCCATGTCCGTCTGTCCGTCTGTCCGTCTGTCTGTCTGTCCGTCCGTGTGAAAACCTAGATCTCAGCTATTATAAGAGCTAGAGCTACCAAATTTGGGAACAATATGTGTTAATTCTGCACGCAGATCAAGTTTATTTTGGATTTTCGCCACGCCTCCATCCGCCCCCACAAATCGAAAAAAGTCGATTGTAGCTGCAAATATAGCTCTACAGCAATCATTTTTTATACATGTGATAAAAACCACCATGCGGGCGTGTTGGCAAAGTTTCAAAAAGATCGGCCGATAAATAAGGAAGATATTCAAGAAATAGTATTGCACTGTGGCCATGTGCTTATGTCGGTTTTTATACCCGCTACTCGAAGAGTATAAGGGTATTATAACTTTGTGCCAACCGAAAATGTTTGTAACAGGCAGAAGGAGACATCTCCGACCCCATAAAGTATATATATTCTGAATCAGCATGAACAGCCGAGTCGATATAGCCATGTCCGTCTGTCCGTCTGTCCGTCTGTCCGTCTGTCTGTCTGTCCGTCCGTGTGAAAACCTAGATCTCAGCTATTATAAGAGCTAGAGCTACCAAATTTGGGAACAATATGTGTTAATTCTGCACGCAGATCAAGTTTATTTTGGATTTTCGCCACGCCTCCATCCGCCCCCACAAATGAAAAAAAGTCGATTGTAGCTGCAAATATAGCTCTACAGCAATCATTTTTTATACATGTGATAAAAACCACCATGCGGGCGTGTTGGCAAAGTTTCAAAAAGATCGGCCGATAAATAAGGAAGATATTCAAGAAATAGTATTGCACTGTGGCCATGTGCTTATGTCGGTTTTTATACCCGCTACTCGAAGAGTATAAGGGTATTATAACTTTGTGCCAACCGAAAATGTTTGTAACAGGCAGAAGGAGACATCTCCGACCCCATAAAGTATATATATTCTGAATCAGCATGAACAGCCGAGTCGATATAGCCATGTCCGTCTGTCCGTCTGGCCGTCTGTCCGTGTCTGTCCGTCTGTCCGTCCGTGTGAAAACCTAGATCTCAGCTATTATAAGAGCTAGAGCTACCAAATTTGGGGGCAATATGTGTTAATTCTGCACGCAGATCTAGTTTTTTTTGGATTTTCGCCACGCCTCCATCCGCCCCCACAAATCGAAAAAAAGTCGATTGTAGCTGCAAATATAGCTTTACAGCAATCATTTTTTATACATGTGATAAAAACCACCATGCGGGCGTGTTGGCAAAGTTTCAAAAAGATCGGCCGATAAATAAGGAAGATATTCAAGAAATAGTATTGCACTGTGGCCATGTGCTTATGTCGGTTTTTATACCCGCTACTCGAAGAGTATAAGGGTATTATAACTTTGTGCCAACCGAAAATGTTTGTAACAGGCAGAAGGAGACATCTCCGACCCCATAAAGTATATATATTCTGAATCAGCATGAACAGCCGAGTCGATATAGCCATGTCCGTCTGGCCGTCTGTCCGTCTGTCCGTCTGTCTGTCTGTCCGTCCGTGTGAAAACCTAGATCTCAGCTATTATAAGAGCTAGAGCTACCAAATTTGGGAACAATATGTGTTAATTCTGCACGCAGATCAAGTTTATTTTGGATTTTCGCCACGCCTCCATCCGCCCCCACAAATCGAAAAAAAGTCGATTGTAGCTGCAAATATAGCTCTACAGCAATCATTTTTTATGCATGTGATAAAAACAGTCGATATAGCCATGTCCGTCTGTCCGTCTGGCGTCTGTCCGTCTGTCTGTCTGTCCGTCCGTGTGAAAACCTAGATCTCAGCTATTATAAGAGCTAGAGCTGACGCAGATCAAATTTAGGGACAATATGTGTTAATTCTGCACGCAGATCAAGTTTATTTTGGATTTTTCGCCACGC
>JAECXD010000964.1:0-13170 GCA_018151445.1 Zaprionus inermis
ATTTATATTTTATGCCCACAGACTCCTTTATAACACAAAAAGACATTTCCTCATAACATTTTTGTGTTAAGTGTATCAAGAAATCCAGTTATATACATACAAAACCATTAAAAAGGTAGAATTATTTTTTCGGAAAGCAGGTGTTTGATTTAAAGCCTTAATCAGGTCAAAATCTTGACTTCCTGTACTGTTATAATTGTTCAATAAATATCACAGAAACCAGCAGCAATCCAAATATATTTTTATAGTTTGTATAACTGCAGTAGTAAGAAACCTTCGGCAGCCGGGAGCCCTTCTTTTTTAATGATGTGAACCTTCGGCAGAGGTGTTTTTTTTTTTTTGTCCGCACCGAAATATTCCTTGGTATTTTATCGGTCATTGCGTCAGAAATGCAGTGGTCGAGTGGTGATGGTAGTTGACTGTTAGCGAGAGGTCCGGAGTTCAACCTTGTTTATGTTTATTTTTTTGTATCTTATATTTTTATACCCGCTACTCGAAGAGTATAAGGGTTATTACTTTACTTTTGTGCCAACCGAAAATGTTTGTAACAGGCAAGAAGATTCATCTCCGACCCCATAAAGTATATATATTCTTGAATCAGCATGAACAGCCGAGTCGATATAGCCATGCCCGTCTGTCCGTCTGTCTGTCTGTCCGTCCGTGTGAAAACCTAGATCTCAGTTATTAAGCTAGAGCTACCAAATTTGGGGACAATATGTCTTAATTCTGCACGTCAGACTTGGTTTTTTGGATTTTCGCCACGCCTCCATCCCTCACACCCGAAAAAAAGTCGATAATGTAGCTGCAAAGTTAGCTCTAACAGCAATCCTTTTTTTATACATGTGATAAAAACCACCATGCGGGCGTGTTGGCAAAGATCAATAAGATAAGTTCATTAAGATCGGCCGATAAATAAGGAAGATATTCAAGAAATAGTATTGCACTGTGGCCATGTGCTTATGTCGGTTTTTCCTAATGTCAGAATCCGAGTTCAACTCCAGCAGCAGACAACTTTTTTTAATTATGTGGCAACCTTTTTTTATTCCCCCTTACCTCGGAAGAGTATAATGGTATTATAACTTTGTGCCAACCGAAAATGTTTGTAACAGGCGAAGGGCGACTGCGACCTCCCCTTAAAGTATATATATTCTGAATCAGGTATGAACCGAGGGTCGAATAGCCATGTTCGTCTGTCCGTCTGTCTCTGTCCGTCCGTGTGAAAACCTAGATCTCAGCTATTATAAGAGCTAGAGCTACCAAATTTTGGGACAATTTGTGTTAATTTCTGCACGCAGATCCAGTTTATTTTGGATTTTCGCCACGCCTCCATCCGCCCCCACAAATCCAAAAAGTCGATTGTAGCTGCAAATATAGCTCTACAGCAATCATTTTTTATACATGTGATAAAAAACCACCATGCGGGCGTGTTGACAAAGATCAATAAGATAAGTAGGATAATACATCGGCCGTAAATAAGGAAGATATTCAGAAATAGTATTGCCTGTGGCCTTGCTTTGTCGTTTCATACGATCCGGCCGTAGAGATTTCAGAAAGTTTCTGTTCAGTGTTAGGCGGTAACTTTTCCTATTGCTCAACCCCGAGGGCCTTTATTTTAACCCACGCGCAACTTTGTTACACACCTTCAGGGAGGGCATATTTTTTAGCCCGAACCTTAAAGTTAGCACGCCCTTGAGACTCCCACCAAGATATATATTCTGAATCAGCATCACCAGAGGGTCGAGTCGAAAAAGGTGTTCCTCCAGTCCGTCCGTCCGTCCGTCTGTTGCAACGCAAACTAGTCTCTCAGTTTTTGAGCTATCTTCATGAAACTTGGCACACAAGCTTATTATTGCTGTAGGCTGTAAATAAGTCGGAAAGAGCCAGATCGGACCGATATATCGTATAGCTGTCATAGAAGCTATCGGCCGATTTTTATTGTTTTTCAAGATATTGCAACAAGATTTGGCAAATCCTATTCATATTACGTTCTTAATGTGCTGTCAAAATTGTATCAAAAATCGGACCACTATAACATATAGCTGCCATAGGAACAATCGGCTGAAATCAGGGTTTTTTGTATGCAAACCCGTTTTGTTTTGAATTGAAATACCGCACATTATCAATACTTTTTAATGTTATACAGTAACCCGCCCTTAGTTTTTCCATTTTAATATCTCAGACGTTTATATTCTATAGCTGTTATAGGAACAATCAGTCAGTCCGTCTGTCTGTTGCAACGCAAATTAGTCCCCCAGTTATTGAGCTATCTTCAAGAAACTTTGCTCACAAGCTGCTTATTTCTGCCCTCTTTAAATAAGTCGGAACGGGCCAGATCGGACTGATATATCGTATAGCTGTCATGGAGCCTATCGGCCGATTTTCGTTATATTTCAAGATATAGCTATCAGGCTTACCACATCCAAATCTAAGTGTGTCCCTAATAATAAAGTTCGAAATCGAACTTTTATAACTTATAACGATCAACGATCGGCCTAATGAAGGTTCATGTTGCAATTTTATGAAAATCTGAGTACTATTACATATAGCTGTTAAACAAAAAAACATGTAGCTGTTATTCAAACGCATTTTTGAATGAGAACTTTCCAAATTTATTTATATTTTATGCCCAACAGATCCTTTATAACACAAAGACATTTCCTCATAACATTTTGTGTTAAGTATATAAGAAATCCAGGTATATACATACAAAACCATTAAAAAGGTAGAATTATTTTTTCGAAGCAGGTGTTTGATTTAAAGCCTTAATCAGGTCAAAATCTTGACTTCCTGTACTGTTATAATTGTTCAATAAATATCACAGAAACCAGCAGCAATCCAAATATATTTTATAGTTTGTATAACTGCAAGGGTATGAAACCTTCGGCAAGCCGAAGGTAGCCTTGCTTTCTTGTTTTAATGATGTGCACCGAAAATATTCATAGTGCAATTTTATTGGTCATTGCGTTAGAAATGCAGTGGTCGAGTGGTGATGGTAGTAGACTGTTAAGCGAGAGGTCCGGAGTTCAACTCCTGGGTGCCGCGGCGAATTATATTTATTTTTTTTGTATCTTATATTTTTTATACCCGCTACTCGAAGAGTATAAGGGTATTATAACTTTGTGCCAACCGAAACTGTTTGTAACAGGCAGAAGGAGTCATCTCCGACCCCATAAAGTATATATATTCTGAATCAGCATGAACAGCCGAGTCGTTATAGCCATGTCCGTCTGTCCGTCTGTCTGTCTGTCCGTCCGTGTGAAAACCTAGATCTCAGCTATTATAAAAGCTAGAGCTACCAAATTTGGGGACAATATGTGTTAATTCTGCACGCAGATCAAGTTTTTTTGGATTTTCGCCACGCCTCCATCCGCCCCCACAAATCGAAAAAAAGTCGATTGTAGCTGCAAATATAGCTCTACAGCAATCATTTTTTATACATGTGATAAAAACCACCATGCGGGCTTGTTGCGTAAGTTTTAATAAGTTCGGCCGATAAATAAGGAAGATATTCAAGAAATAGTATTGCACTGTGGCCATGTGCTTATGTCGGTTTTTCCTAATGTCAGAACCCGAGTTCAACTCCAGCAGCAGACAACTTTTTTTTAATTATGTGGCAACTTTTTTTTTTAATTATGTGGCAACTCTTTTTTTTAATTATGTGCACCGAAAATATTCATAGTGCAATTTTATCGGTCATTGCGTCAGAAATGCAGTGGTCGAGTGGTGATGGTAGTTGACTGTTAAGCGAGAGGTCCGGAGTTCAACTCCTGGGTGCCGCGGCGACTTATGTTTAATTTTTTTGTATCTTATATTTTTATACCCGCTACTCGAAGAGTATAAGGGTATTATAACTTTTGCCAACCGAAAATGTTTGTAACAGGCAGAAGGAGTCATCTCCGACCCCATAAAGTATATATATTCTGAATCAGCATGAACAGCCGAGTCGATATAGCCATGCCCGTCTGTCCGTCTGTCTGTCTGTCCGTCCGTGTGAAAACCTAGATCTCAGCTATTATAAGAGCTAGAGCTACCAAATTTGGGGACAATATGTGTTAATTCTGCACGCAGATCAAGTTTATTTTGGATTTTCGCCACGCCTCCATCCGCCCCCACAAATCGAAAAAAAGTCGATTGTAGCTGCAAATATAGCTCTACAGCAATCATTTTTTATACATGTGATAAAAACCACCATGCGGGCGTGTTGGCAAAGATCAATAAGATAAGTTCATTAAGATCGGCCGATAAATAAGGAAGATATTCAAGAAATAGTATTGCACTGTGGCCATGTTCTTATGTCGGTTTTTTCCTAATGTCAGAATCCGAGTTCAACTCCAGCAGCAGACAACTTTTTTTTTAATTATGTGGCAACCTTTTTTATACCCGCTACTCGAAGAGTATAATGGTATTATAACTTTGTGCCAACCGAAAATGTTTGTAACAGGCAGAAGGAGACATCTCCGACCCCATAAAGTATATATATTCTGAATCAGCATGAACAGCCGAGTCGATATAGCCATGTTCGTCTGTCCGTCTGTCTGTCTGTCCGTCCGTGTGAAAACCTAGATCTCAGCTATTATAAGAGCTAGAGCTACCAAATTTGGGGACAATTTGTGTTAATTCTGCACGCAGATCCAGTTTATTTTGGATTTTCGCCACGCCTCCATCCGCCCCCACAAATCGAAAAAAAGTCGATTGTAGCTGCAAATATAGCTCTACAGCAATCATTTTTTTATACATGTGATAAAAACCACCATGCGGGCGTGTTGGCAAAGATCAATAAGATAAGTTCAATACGATCGGCCGATAAATAAGGAAGATATTCAAGAAATAGTATTGCACTGTGGCCATGTGCTTATGTCGGTTTTTCCTAATGTCAGAACCCGAGTTCAACTCCAGCAGCAGACAACTTTTTATACCCTTGCAGAGGGTATATTAATTTTAGCCAGAAGTTGGCAACGCGCCTCTGAGACATCTCCGACCCTATAAAGTATATATATTCTGAATCAGCATCACCAGAGGAGTCGAAAAATGGATGTCCGTCTGTCCGTCCGTCAGTCCGTCCGTCCGTCCGTCTGTTGCAACGCAAACTAGTCTCTCAGTTTTTGAGCTATCTTCATGAAACTTGGCACACAAGCTTATTATTGCTGTAGGCTGTAAATAAGTCGGAAAGAGCCAGATCGGACCGATATATCGTATAGCTGTCATAGAAGCTATCGGCCGATTTTTATTGTTTTTCAAGATATTGCAACAAGATTTGGCAAATCCTATTCATATTACGTTCTTAATGTGCTGTCAAAATTGTATCAAAATCGGACCACTATAACATATAGCTGCCATAGGAACAATCGGCTGAAATCAGGGTTTTTGTATGCAAACCCGTTTTGTTTTTGGAAATACCGCACATTATCAATACTTTTTAATGTTATACAGTAACCCGCCCTTAGTTTTTCCATTTTAATATCTCAGACGTTTATATTCTATAGCTGTTATAGGAACAATCAGTTAGTCCCCCAGTTATTGAGCTATCTTCAAGAAACTTTGCTCACAAGCTGCTTATTTCTGCCCTCTTTAAATAAGTCGGAACGGGCCAGATCGGACTGATATATCGTATAGCTGTCATGGAGCCTATCGGCCGATTTTCGTTATATTTCAAGATATAGCTATCAGGCTTACCACATCCAAATCTAAGTGTGTCCCTAATAATAAAGTTCGAAATCGAACTTTTATAACTTATAACGATCAACGATCGTCCTTATGAAGGTTCATGTTGCAATTTTATGGAAATCTGAGTACTATTACACATAGCTGTTAAACAAAAAATCATGTAGCTGTTATTCAAACGCATTTTTGAATGAGAACTTTCCAAATTTATTTATATTTTATGCCCAACAGATCCTTTATAACACAAAGACATTTCCTCATAACATTTTGTGTTAAGTATATAAGAAATCCAGGTATATACAAAACCATTAAAAAGGTAGAATTATTTTTTTTCGAAGCAGGTGTTTGATTTATAGCCTTAATCAGGTAAAAATCTTGACTTCCTGTACTGTTATAATTGTTCAATAAATACCACAGAAACCAGCAGCAATCCAAATATATTTTATATTTTGTATAACTGCAAGGGTATGAAACCTTCGGCAAGCCGAAGGTAGCCTTGCTTTCTTGTTTTTATTTTATAGTGTGTTGCAAAATTCAAAATAAATTTTTAGTATATTTAAAGCCACTTAGAATCGAAAGAGACATTGAGCAGCAACACAAAAAACAAACGACAAATCTAATTAGATATGTTGAGATGTATTGTGAGGCAGCATATATGTATGTATAGGCGTCTCTTTCCCACATGCATAATTTATAATTGCAAAGTAATAACAGCAAAGGGCAACATCCAATAAAAATCGAGTGGAACCCGCATAGGCAAAACAAATTAGAGACGGAAAGAAATAAAAAGCAAGAACGCATTGTTCACATTTGGCACGTGTTTTTCCGAAGAATTGATCGGGTATATCACAGTCGAGTCAGCTCGACTGTAGCCTTTCCGACTTGTTTTTTTTAATTATGTGGCAACTTTTTTTTAATGATGTGCACCGAAAATATTCATAGTGCAATTTTATTGGTCATTGCGTTAGAAATGCAGTGGTCGAGTGGTGATGGTAGTTGACTGTTAAGCGAGAGGTCCGGAGTTCAACTCCTGGGTGCCGCGGCGAATTGTATTTATTTTTTTTGTATCTTATATTTTTTATACCCGCTACTCGAAGAGTATAAGGGTATTATAACTTTGTGCCAACCGAAAATGTTTGTAACAGGCAGAAGGAGTCATCTCCGACCCCATAAAGTATATATATTCTGAATCAGCATGAACAGCCGAGTCGATATAGCCATGTCCGTCTGTCCGTCTGTCTGTCTGTCCGTCCGTGTGAAAACCTAGATCTCAGCTATTATAAGAGCTAGAGCTACCAAATTTGGGGACAATATGTGTTAATTCTGCACGCAGATCAAGTTTATTTTGGATTTTCGCCACGCCTCCATCCGCCCCCACAAATCGAAAAAAGTCGATTGTAGCTGCAAATATAGCTCTACAGCAATCATTTTTTATACATGTGATAAAAACCACCATGCGGGCGTGTTGGCAAAGATCAATAAGATAAGTTCAATACGATCGGCCGATAAATAAGGAAGATATTCAAGAAATAGTATTGCACTGTGGCCATGTGCTTATGTCGGTTTTTCCTAATGTCAGAACCCGAGTTCAACTCCAGCAGCAGACAACTTTTTATACCCTTGCAGAGGGTATATTAATTTTAGCCAGAAGTTTGCAACGCACCTTAGGAGACATCTCCGACCCTATAAAGTATATATATTCTGAATCAGCATCACCAGAGGAGTCGAAAAATGGATGTCCGTCCGTCCGTCCGTCCGTCTGTTGCAACGCAAACTAGTCTCTCAGTTTTTGAGCTATCTTCATGAAACTTGGCACACAAGCTTATTATTGCTGTAGGCTGTAAATAAGTCGGAACGAGCCAGATCGGACTGATATATCGTATAGCTGTCATAAAAGCTATCGGCCGATTTTTGTTGTTTTTCAAGATATTGCAACAAGATTTGGCAAATCCTATTCATATTACGTTCTTAATGTGCTGTCAAAATTGTATCAAAATCGAACCAGTATAACATATAGCTGCCATAGGAACAATCGGCTGAAATCAGGGTTTTTGTATGCAAACCTGTTTTGTTTTTGGAAATACCGCACATTATCAATACTTGTTAATGTTATACAGTAACCCGCCCTTAGTTTTTCCATTTAAATATCTCTGACGTTTATATTCTATAGCTGTTATAGGAACAATCAGTCAGTCCGTCTGTCTGTTGCAACTCAAATTAGTCCCCCAGTTATTGAGCTATCTTCATGAAACTTGGCACACAAGCTTATTATTGCTGTAGGCTGTAAATAAGTCGGAACGAGCCAGATCGGACCGATATATCGTATAGCTGTCATAGAAGCTATCGGCCGATTTTTGTTGTTTTTCAAGATATTGCAACAAGATTTGGCAAATCCTATTCTTATTACGTTCTTAATGTGCTGTCAAAATTGTATCAAAATCGAACCAGTATAACATATAGCTGCCATAGGAACAATCGGCTGAAATCAGGGTTTTTGTATGCAAACCTGTTTTGTTTTTGGAAATACCGCACATTATCAATACTTGTTAATGTTATACAGTAACCCGCCCTTAGTTTTTCCATTTAAATATCTCTGACGTTTATATTCTATAGCTGTTATAGGAACAATCAGTCAGTCCGTCTGTCTGTTGCAACTCAAATTAGTCCCCCAGTTATTGAGCTATCTTCATGAAACTTGGCACACAAGCTTATTATTGCTGTAGGCTGTAAATAAGTCGGAACGAGCCAGATCGGACCGATATATCGTATAGCTGTCATAGAAGCTATCGGCCGATTTTTGTTGTTTTTCAAGATATTGCAACAAGATTTGGCAAATCCTATTCTTATTACGTTCTTAATGTGCTGTCAAAATTGTATCAAAATCGGAGCACTATAACATATAGCTGCCATAGGAACAATCGGCTGAAATCAGGGTTTTTGTATGCAAACCTGTTTTGTTTTTGGAAATACCGCACATTATCAATACTTTTTAATGTTATACAGTAACCCGCCCTTAGTTTTTCCATTTAAATATCTCTGACGTTTATATTATATACATAGCTGTTATAGGAACAATCAGTCAGTCCGTCTGTATGTTGGAACTCAAATTAGTCCCCCAGTTATTGAGCTATCTACATGAAACTTTTCTCCCAAGCTTCTTATTTCTGCCCACTTTTAATAAGTCGGAACGGGCCAGATCGGACTGATATATCGTATAGCTGTCATGAAGCCTATCGGCCGATTTTCGTTATATTTCAAGATATTGCAACAAGATTTGGCAAATCCTATTCATATTACGTTCTTAATGTGCTGTCAAAATTGTATCAAAATCGGACCACTATAACAAATAGCTGCCATAGGAACAATCGGCTGAAATCAGTGTTTTTGTATGCAAACCTGTTTTGTTTTTGGAAATACCGCACATTATCAATACTTTTTAATGTTATACAGTAACCCGCCCTTAGTTTTTCCATTTAAATATCTCAGACGTTTATATTCTATAGCTGTTATAGGAACAATCAGTCAGTCCGTCTGTCTGTTGCAACGCAAATTAGTCCCCCAGTTATTGAGCTATCTTCATGAAACTTTGCTCACAAGCTTCTTATTTTTGCCCTCTTTAAATAAGTCGGATCGGACTGATATATCGTATAGCTGTCATGGAGCCTATCGGCCGATTTTCGTTATATTCCAAGATATAGCTATCAGGCTTACCACATCCAAATCTAAGTGTGTACCTAATAATAAAATTCGAAATCGAACTTTTATAACTTATAACGATCAACGATCGGCCTAATGAAGGTTCATGTTGCAATTTTATGGAAATCTGAGTACTATTACATGTAGCTGTTAAACAAAAAATCATGAAGCTGTTATTCAAACGCATTTTTTAATGAGAACTTTCCAAATTTAGATTTTATGACCAAAAGATCCTTTACAAAGACATTTCCTCATAACATTTTGTGTTAAGTATATAAGAAATCCAGGTATATACAAGAGCATTAAAAAGGTAGAATTATTTTTTTTCGAAGCAGGTTTTTGATTCATAGCCTTAATCAGGTAAAAATCTTGACTTCCTGTATTGTTATAATTGTTCAATAAATACCACAGAAACCAGCAGCAATGCAAATATATTTTATATTTTGTATAACTGCAAGGGTATGAAACCTTCGGCAAGCCGAAGGTAGCCTTGCTTTCTTGTTTTAATTATGTGGCAACCTTTTTTTTTTTAATTATGTGGCAACTTTTTTTTTAATGATGTGCACCGAAAATATTCATAGTGCAATTTTATTGGTCATTGCGTTAGAAATGCAGTGGTCGAGTGGTGATGGTAGTTGACTGTTAAGCGAGAGGTCCGGAGTTCAACTCCTGGGTGCCGCGGCGAATTATATTTATTTTTTTTGTATCTTATATTTTTTATACCCTTGCAGAGGGTATATTAATTTTAGCCAGAAGTTTGCAACGCACCTTAGGAGACATCTCCGACCCTATAAAGTATATATATTCTGAATCAGCATCACCAGAGGAGTCGAAAAATGGATGTCCGTCTGTCCGTCCGTCCGTCCGCCCGTCCGTCCGTCCGTCCGTCTGTTGCAACGCAAACTAGTCTCTCAGTTTTTGAGCTATCTTCATGAAACTTGGCACACAAGCTTATTATTGCTGTAGGCTGTAAATAAGTCGGAACGAGCCAGATCGGACCGATATATCGTATAGCTGTCATAGAAGCTATCGGCCGATTTTTGTTGTTTTTCAAGATATTGCAACAAGATTTGGCAAATCCTATTCTTATTACGTTCTTAATGTGCTGTCAAAATTGTATCAAAATCGGAGCACTATAACATATAGCTGCCATAGGAACAATCGGCTGAAATCAGGGTTTTTGTATGCAAACCTGTTTTGTTTTTGGAAATACCGCACATTATCAATACTTGTTAATGTTATACAGTAACCCGCCCTTAGTTTTTCCATTTAAATATCTCAGACGTTTATATTCTATAGCTGTTATAGGAACAATCAGTCAGTCCGTCTGTCTGTTGCATGTAGCTGTTAAACAAAAAATCATGAAGCTGTTATTCAAACGCATTTTTTAATGAGAACTTTCCAAATTTAGATTTTATGACCAAAAGATCCTTTACAAAGACATTTCCTCATAACATTTTGTGTTAAGTATATAAGAAATCCAGGTATATACAAGAGCATTAAAAAGGTAGAATTATTTTTTTTCGAAGCAGGTTTTTGATTCATAGCCTTAATCAGGTAAAAATCTTGACTTCCTGTATTGTTATAATTGTTCAATCAATACCACAGAAACCAGCAGCAATGCAAATATATTTTATATTTTGTATAACTGCAAGGGTATGAAACCTTCGGCAAGCCGAAGGTAGCCTTGCTTTCTTGTTTTATTTTATAGTGTGTTGCAAAATTCAAAATAAATTTTTAGTATATTTAAAGCCACTTAGAATCGAAAGAGACATTGAGCAGCAACACAAAAAACAAACGGCAAATCTAATTAGATATGTTGAGATGTATTGTGAGGCAACATATATGTATGTATAGGCGTCTCTTTCCCACATGCATAATTTATAATTGCAAAGTAATAACAGCAAAGGGCAACATCCAATAAAAATCGAGTGGAACCCGCATAGGCAAAACAAATTAGAGACGGAAAGAAATAAAAAGCAAGAACGCATTGTTCACATTTGGCACGTGTTTTTCCGAAGAATTGTAGCGGGTATATCACAGTCGAGTCAGCTCGGCTGTAGTCTTTTCGACTTGTTTTTTTTAATTATGTGGCAACTTTTTTTTAATGATGTGCACCGAAAATATTCATAGTGCAATTCTATTGGTCATTGCGTTAGAAATGCAGTGGTCGAGTGGTGATGGTAGTTGACAGTTAAGTGAGAGGTCCGGAGATCAACTCCTGGGTGCCGCGGCGAATTATATTTATTTTTTTTGTATCTTATATTTTTATACCCTTGCAGAGGGTATATTAATTTTAGCCAGAAGTTTGCAACGCACCTTAGGAGACATCTCCGACCCTATAAAGTATATATATTCTGAATCAGCATCACCAGAGGAGTCGAAAAATGGATGTCCGTCTGTCCGTCCGTCCGTCCGTCCGTCCGTCCGTCCGTCCGTCCGTCCGTCCGTCTGTTGCAACGCAAACTAGTCTCTCAGTTTTTGAGCTATCTTCATGAAACTTGGCATACAAGCTTCTTATTGCTGTAGGCTGTAAATAAGTCGGAACGAGCCAGATCGGACCGATATATCGTATAGCTGTCATAGAAGCTATCGGCCGATTTTTGTTGTTTTTCAAGATATTGCAACAAGATTTGGCAAATCCTATTCTTATTACGTTCTTAATGTGCTGTCAAAATTGTATCAAAATCGGAGCACTATAACATATAGCTGCCATAGGAACAATCGGCTGAAATCAGGGTTTTTTGTATGCAAACCTGTTTTGTTTTTGGAAATACCGCACATTATCAATACTTTTTAATGTTATACAGTAACCCGCCCTTAGTTTTTCCATTTAAATATCTCTGACGTTTATATTATATACATAGCTGTTATAGGAACAATCAGTCAGTCCGTCTGTATGTTGGAACTCAAATTAGTCCCCCAGTTATTGAGCTATCTACATGAAACTTTTCTCCCAAGCTTCTTATTTCTGCCCACTTTTAATAAGTCGGAACGGGCCAGATCGGACTGATATATCGTATAGCTGTCATGAAGCCTATCGGCCGATTTTCGTTATATTTCAAGATATAGCTATCAGGCTTATCACATCCAAATCTAAGTGTGTCCCCTAATAATAAAGTTCGAAATCGAACTTTTATAACTTATAACGATCAACGATCGGCCTAATGAAGGTTCATGTTGCAATTTTATGGAAACCTGAGTACTATTACATATAGCTGTTAAACAAAAAATCATATAGCTGTTATTCAAACGCATTTTTGAATGAGAACTTTCCAAATTTATTTATATTTTATGACCAACAGATCCTTTACAACACAAAGACATTTCCTCATAACATTTTGTGTTAAGTATATAAGAAATCCAGGTATGTACAAAAGCATTAAAAGGTAGAATTATTTTTTTCGAAGCAGGTGTTTGATTCATAGCCTTAATCATGTAAAAATCTTGACTTCCTGTACTGTTATAATTGTTCAATAAATACCACAGAAACCAGCAGCAATCCAAATATATTTTATATTTTGTATAACTGCAAGGGTATGAAACCTTCGGCAAGCCCAAGGTAGCCTTGCTTTCTTGTTTATTTTATAGTGTGTTGCAAAATTCAAAATACATTTTTAGTATATTTAAAGCCACTTAGAATCGAAAGAGACATTGAGCAGCAACACAAAAAACAAACGACAAATCTAATTAGATATGTTGAGATGTATTGTGAGGCAACATATATGTATGTATAGGCGTCTCTTTCCCACATGAATAATTTATAACTGCAAAGTAATAAAAGCAAAGGGTCTCTTTCCCACATGAATAATT
>JAECXD010000096.1:0-11153 GCA_018151445.1 Zaprionus inermis
TTCCTAAAAATCAAGTGATTTCCTAAAATAATGACATTTGGTTTATGTTTTGACACCCATAGTCATTCTACATTTCCACAATTGTAATATGAACATTTTGAAAATTTGGAAATTTTTAGAATTTGTGTAAGGGTCCCCCCCCTTATCATTTTTTCAGAAATTTTTTTTTTTTTCACCATAACTTTCCTAAAAATCAAGCGATTTCCAAAAAATAATGACATTTTGTTTATGTTTTGACACCCATAGTCATTCTACATTTCAATAATTGCAATATGAACATTTTGAAAATTTGGAAATTTTTAGAATTTGTGTAAGGGTCCCCCCTTATCATTTTTCAGAAACTTTTTTTTCACCATAACTTTCCTAAAAATCAAGTGATTTCCAAAAATAATGACATTTTGTTTATGTTTTGACACCCATAGTCATTCTACATTTCAATAATTGCAATATGAACATTTTGAAAATTTGGAAATTTTTAGAATTTGTGTAAGGGTCCCCCCTTATCATTTTTCAGAAATTTTTTTTCACCATAACTTTCCTAAAAATCAAGCGATTTCCAAAAATAATGACATTTTGTTTATGTTTTGATACCCATAGTCATTCTACATTTCAATAATTGCAATATGAACATTTTGAAAATTTGGAAATTTTTGGAATTTGTGTAAGGGTCCCCCCCCTTATCATTTTTCAGAAATTTTTTTTCACCATAACTTTCCTAAAAATCAAGTGATTTCCAAAAATAATGACATTTTGTTTATGTTTTGACACCCATAGTCATTCTACATTTCAATAATTGCAATATGAACATTTTGAAAATTTGGAAATTTTTAGAATTTGTGTAAGGGTCCCCCCTTATCATTTTTCAGAAATTTTTTTTCACCATAACTTTCCTAAAAATCAAGTGATTTCCAAAAATAATGACATTTTGTTTATGTTTTGACACCCATAGTCATTCTACATTTCAATAATTGCAATATAACTTTTTGAAAATTTGGAAATTTTTGGAATTTGTGTAAGGGCTCCCCTTATCATTTTTCAGAAATTTTTGTTCACCATAACTTTCCTAAAAATCAAGTGATTTCCAAAAATAATAACATTTTGTTTATGTTTTGACACCCATAGTCATTCTACATTTCAATAATTGCAATATAACATTTTGAAAATTTGGAAATTTTTGGAATTTGTGTAAGGGTCCCCCCCTTATCATTTTTCAGAAATTTTTTTTTCACCATAACTTTCCTAAAAATCAAGTGATTTCCAAAAATAATGACATTTTGTTTATGTTTTGACACCCATAGTCATTCTACATTTCAATAATTGCAATATGAACATTTTGAAAATTTGGAAATTTTTAGAATTTGTGTAAGGGTCCCCCCTTATCATTTTTCAGAAATTTTTTTTTCACCATAACTTTCCTAAAAATCAAGTGATTTCCAAAAATAATGACATTTTGTTTATGTTTTGACACCCATAGTCATTCTACATTTCAATAATTGCAATATGAACATTTTGAAAATTTGGAAATTTTTAGAATTTGTGTAAGGGTCCCCCTTATCATTTTTCAGAAATTTTTTTTCACCATAACTTTCCTAAAAATCAAGTGATTTCCAAAAATAATGACATTTTGTTTATGTTTTGACACCCATAGTCATTCTACATTTCAATAATTGCAATATGAACATTTTGAAAATTTGGAAATTTTTAGAATTTGTGTAAGGGTCCCCCCTTATCATTTTTCAGAAAATTTTTTTCACCATAACTTTCCTAAAAATCAAGTGATTTCCAAAAATAATGACATTTTGTTTATGTTTTGACACCCATAGTCATTCTACATTTCAATAATTGCAATATGAACATTTTGAAAATTTGGAAATTTTTAGAATTTGTGTAAGGGTCCCCCCTTATCATTTTTCAGAAATTTTTTTTCACCATAACTTTCCTAAAAATCAAGTGATTTCCAAAAATAATGACATTTTGTTTATGTTTTGACACCCATAGTCATTCTACATTTCAATAATTGCAATATGAACATTTTGAAAATTTGGAAATTTTTAGAATTTGTGTAAGGGTCCCCCCTTATCATTTTTCAGAAATTTTTTTTCACCATAACTTTCCTAAAAATCAAGTGATTTCCAAAAATAATGACATTTTGTTTATGTTTTGACACCCATAGTCATTCTACATTTCAATAATTGCAATATGAACATTTTGAAAATTTGGAAATTTTTAGAATTTGTGTAAGGGTCCCCCTTATCATTTTTCAGAAAATTTTTTTTTCACCATAACTTTCCTAAAAATCAAGTGATTTCCAAAAATAATGACATTTTGTTTATGTTTTGACACCCATAGTCATTCTACATTTCAATAATTGCAATATGAACATTTTGAAAATTTGGAAATTTTTAGAATTTGTGTAAGGGTCCCCCCTTATCATTTTTCAGAAATTTTTTTTCACCATAACTTTCCTAAAAATCAAGTGATTTCCAAAAATAATGACATTTTGTTTATGTTTTGACACCCATAGTCATTCTACATTTCAATAATTGCAATATGAACATTTTGAAAATTTGGAAATTTTTAGAATTTGTGTAAGGGTCCCCCCTTATCATTTTTCAGAAATTTTTTTTTCACCATAACTTTCCTAAAAATCAAGTGATTTCCAAAAATAATGACATTTTGTTTATGTTTTGACACCCATAGTCATTCTACATTTCAATAATTGCAATATGAACATTTTGAAAATTTGGAAATTTTTAGAATTTGTGTAAGGGTCCCCCCCTTATCATTTTTCAGAAATTTTTTTTTCACCATAACTTTCCTAAAAATCAAGTGATTTCCAAAAATAATGACATTTTGTTTATGTTTTGACACCCATAGTCATTCTACATTTCAATAATTGCAATATGAACATTTTGAAAATTTGGAAATTTTTAGAATTTGTGTAAGGGTCCCCCCTTATCATTTTTCAGAAATTTTTTTTTCACCATAACTTTCCTAAAAATCAAGTGATTTCCAAAAATAATGACATTTTGTTTATGTTTTGACACCCATAGTCATTCTACATTTCAATAATTGCAATATGAACATTTTGAAAATTTGGAAATTTTTAGAATTTGTGTAAGGGTCCCCCCTTATCATTTTTCAGAAATTTTTTTTCACCATAACTTTCCTAAAAATCAAGTGATTTCCAAAAATAATGACATTTTGTTTATGTTTTGACACCCATAGTCATTCTACATTTCAATAATTGCAATATGAACATTTTGAAAATTTGGAAATTTTTAGAATTTGTGTAAGGGTCCCCCCTTATCATTTTTCAGAAATTTTTTTTCACCATAACTTTCCTAAAAATCAAGTGATTTCCAAAAATAATGACATTTTGTTTATGTTTTGACACCCATAGTCATTCTACATTTCAATAATTGCAATATGAACATTTTGAAAATTTGGAAATTTTTAGAATTTGTGTAAGGGTCCCCCCTTATCATTTTTCAGAAATTTTTTTTCACCATAACTTTCCTAAAAATCAAGTGATTTCCAAAAATAATGACATTTTGTTTATGTTTTGACACCCATAGTCATTCTACATTTCAATAATTGCAATATGAACATTTTGAAAATTTGGAAATTTTTAGAATTTGTGTAAGGGTCCCCCCTTATCATTTTTCAGAAAATTTTTTTTCACCATAACTTTCCTAAAAATCAAGTGATTTCCAAAAATAATGACATTTTGTTTATGTTTTGACACCCATAGTCATTCTACATTTCAATAATTGCAATATGAACATTTTGAAAATTTGGAAATTTTTAGAATTTGTGTAAGGGTCCCCCCTTATCATTTTTCAGAAATTTTTTTTCACCATAACTTTCCTAAAAATCAAGTGATTTCCAAAAATAATGACATTTTGTTTATGTTTTGACACCCATAGTCATTCTACATTTCAATAATTGCAATATGAACATTTTGAAAATTTGGAAATTTTTAGAATTTGTGTAAGGGTCCCCCCTTATCATTTTTCAGAAAATTTTTTTTCACCATAACTTTCCTAAAAATCAAGTGATTTCCAAAAATAATGACATTTTGTTTATGTTTTGACACCCATAGTCATTCTACATTTCAATAATTGCAATATGAACATTTTGAAAATTTGGAAATTTTTAGAATTTGTGTAAGGGTCCCCCCTTATCATTTTTCAGAAAATTTTTTTTCACCATAACTTTCCTAAAAATCAAGTGATTTCCAAAAATAATGACATTTTGTTTATGTTTTGACACCCATAGTCATTCTACATTTCAATAATTGCAATATGAACATTTTGAAAATTTGGAAATTTTTAGAATTTGTGTAAGGGTCCCCCCTTATCATTTTTCAGAAAATTTTTTTTTCACCATAACTTTCCTAAAAATCAAGTGATTTCCAAAAATAATGACATTTTGTTTATGTTTTGACACCCATAGTCATTCTACATTTCAATAATTGCAATATGAACATTTTGAAAATTTGGAAATTTTTAGAATTTGTGTAAGGGTCCCCCCTTATCATTTTTCAGAAATTTTTTTTCACCATAACTTTCCTAAAAATCAAGTGATTTCCAAAAATAATGACATTTTGTTTATGTTTTGACACCCATAGTCATTCTACATTTCAATAATTGCAATATGAACATTTTGAAAATTTGGAAATTTTTAGAATTTGTGTAAGGGTCTCCTTATCATTTTTCAGAAATTTTTTTTCACCATAACTTTCCTAAAAATCAAGTGATTTCCAAAAATAATGACATTTTGTTTATGTTTTGACACCCATAGTCATTCTACATTTCAATAATTGCAATATGAACATTTTGAAAATTTGGAAATTTTTAGAATTTGTGTAAGGGTCCCCCCTTATCATTTTTCAGAAATTTTTTTTCACCATAACTTTCCTAAAAATTCAAGTGATTTCCAAAAATAATGACATTTTGTTTATGTTTTGACACCCATAGTCATTCTACATTTCAATAATTGCAATATGAACATTTTGAAAATTTGGAAATTTTTAGAATTTGTGTAAGGGTCCCCCTTATCATTTTTCAGAAATTTTTTTTTCACCATAACTTTCCTAAAAATCAAGTGATTTCCAAAAATAATGACATTTTGTTTATGTTTTGACACCCATAGTCATTCTACATTTCAATAATTGCAATATGAACATTTTGAAAATTTGGAAATTTTTAGAATTTGTGTAAGGGTCCCCCTTATCTTTATTTTTCAGAATTTTTTTTCACCATAACTTTCCTAAAAATCAAGTGATTTCCAAAAATAATGACATTTTGTTTATGTTTTGACACCCATAGTCATTCTACATTTCAATAATTGCAATATGAACATTTTGAAAATTTGGGAAATTTTTAGAATTTGTGTAAGGGTCCCCCCTTATCATTTTTCAGAAATTTTTTTTCACCATAACTTTCCTAAAAATCAAGTGATTTCCAAAAATAATGACATTTTGTTTATGTTTTGACACCCATAGTCATTCTACATTTCAATAATTGCAATATGAACATTTTGAAAATTTGGAAATTTTTAGAATTTTTGCCATAATTTATAATTAAATTGATTTCCAAAAATAATGACATTTTGTTTATGTTTTGACACCCATAGTCATTCTACATTTCAATAATTGCAATATGAACATTTTGAAAATTTGGAAATTTTTAGAATTTGTGTAAGGGTCCCCCCTTATCATTTTTCAGAAAATTTTTTTTCACCATAACTTTCCTAAAAATCAAGTGATTTCCAAAAATAATGACATTTTGTTTATGTTTTGACACCCATAGTCATTCTACATTTCAATAATTGCAATATGAACATTTTGAAAATTTGGAAATTTTTAGAATTTGTGTAAGGGTCCCCCCTTATCATTTTTCAGAAATTTTTTTTTTCACCATAACTTTCCTAAAAATCAAGTGATTTCCAAAAATAATGACATTTTGTTTATGTTTTGACACCCATAGTCATTCTACATTTCAATAATTGCAATATGAACATTTTGAAAATTTGGAAATTTTTAGAATTTGTGTAAGGGTCCCCCCTTATCATTTTTCAGAAATTTTTTTTTCACCATAACTTTCCTAAAAATCAAGTGATTTCCAAAAATAATGACATTTTGTTTATGTTTTGACACCCATAGTCATTCTACATTTCAATAATTGCAATATGAACATTTTGAAAATTTGGAAATTTTTAGAATTTGTGTAAGGGTCCCCCCTTATCATTTTTCAGAAATTTTTTTTCACCATAACTTTCCTAAAAAATCAAGTGATTTCCAAAAATAATGACATTTTGTTTATGTTTTGACACCCATAGTCATTCTACATTTCAATAATTGCAATATGAACATTTTGAAAATTTGGAAATTTTTAGAATTTGTGTAAGGGTCCCCCCTTATCATTTTTCAGAAATTTTTTTTTCACCATAACTTTTCTAAAAATCAAGCGATTTCCAAAAATAATGACATTTTGTTTATGTTTTGACACCCATAGTCATTCTACATTTCAATAATTGCAATATGAACATTTTGAAAATTTGGAAATTTTTAGAATTTGTGTAAGGGTCCCCCCTTATCATTTTTCAGAAATTTTTTTTTCACCATAACTTTTCTAAAAATCAAGCGATTTCCAAAAATAATGACATTTTGTTTATGTTTTGACACCCATAGTCATTCTACATTTCAATAATTGCAATATGAACATTTTGAAAATTTGGAAATTTTTAAAATTTGTGTAAGGGTTCCCCCTTATCATTTTTCAGAAATTTTTTTTTTCACCATAACTTTCCTAAAAATCAAGTGATTTCCAAAAATAATGACATTTTGTTTATGTTTTGACACCCATAGTCATTCTACATTTCAATAATTGCAATATGAACATTTTGAAAATTTGGAAATTTTTAGAATTTGTGTAAGGGTCCCCCCTTATCATTTTTCAGAAATTTTTTTTCACCATAACTTTCCTTAAAAATCAAGTGATTTCCAAAAATAATGACATTTTGTTTATGTTTTGACACCCATAGTCATTCTACATTTCAATAATTGCAATATGAACATTTTGAAAATTTGGAAATTTTTGAATTTGTGATTTTAGGGTCCCCCTTATCATTTTTCAGAAATTTTTTTTCACCATAACTTTCCTAAAAATCAAGTGATTTCCAAAAATAATGACATTTTGTTTATGTTTTGACACCCATAGTCATTCTACATTTCAATAATTGCAATATGAACATTTTGAAAATTTGGAAATTTGTAAATAATTTGTGTAAGGGTCCCCCCTTATCATTTTTCAGAAATTTTTTTTCACCATAACTTTCCTAAAAATCAAGTGATTTCCAAAAATAATGACATTTTGTTTATGTTTTGACACCCATAGTCATTCTACATTTCAATAATTGCAATATGAACATTTTGAAAATTTGGAAATTTTTAGAATTTGTGTTTTAAGGGTCCCCCCTTATCATTTTTCAGAAAATTTTTTTCACCATAACTTTCCTAAAAATCAAGTGATTTCCAAAAATAATGACATTTTGTTTATGTTTTGACACCCATAGTCATTCTACATTTCAATAATTGCAATATGAACATTTTGAAAAATTTGGAAATTTTTGAATTTGTGTGCCCTTATCATTTTTCAGAAATTTTTTTTCACCATAACTTTCCTAAAAATCAAGTGATTTCCAAAAATAATGACATTTTGTTTATGTTTTGACACCCATAGTCATTCTACATTTCAATAATTGCAATATGAACATTTTGAAAATTTGGAAATTTTTAGAATTTGTGTAAGGGGGTCCCCCTTATCATTTTTCAGAAAATTTTTTTTCACCCATAACTTTCCTAAAAATCAAGTGATTTCCAAAAATAATGACATTTTGTTTATGTTTTGACACCCATAGTCATTCTACATTTCAATAATTGCAATATGAACATTTTGAAAATTTGGAAATTTTTAGAATTTGTGTAAGGGTCCCCCCTTATCATTTTTCAGAAATTTTTTTTCACCATAACTTTCCTAAAAATCAAGTGATTTCCAAAAATAATGACATTTTGTTTATGTTTTGACACCCATAGTCATTCTACATTTCAATAATTGCAATATGAACATTTTGAAAATTTGGAAATTTTTGACTTTTTTTTTTTTTTTCATTTTTTAAATTTTATTTTTTTATAAATTTTGAAAATTTGGAAATTTTTGGAATTTTGTATAAGGGTCCCCCCTTATCATTTTTCAGAAATTTTTTTTCACCATAACTTTCCTAAAAATCAAGTGATTTCCAAAAATAATGACATTTTGTTTATGTTTTGACACCCATAGTCATTCTACATTTCAATAATTGCAATATGAACATTTTGAAAATTTGGAAATTTTTAGAATTTGTGTAAGGGTCCCCCCTTATCATTTTTCAGAAATTTTTTTTTCACCATAACTTTCCTAAAAATCAAGTGATTTCCAAAAATAATGACATTTTGTTTATGTTTTGACACCCATAGTCATTCTACATTTCAATAATTGCAATATGAACATTTTGAAAATTTGGAAATTTTTAGAATTTGTGTAAGGGTCCCCCTTATCATTTTTCAGAAATTTTTTTTCACCATAACTTTCCTAAAAATCAAGTGATTTCCAAAAATAATGACATTTTGTTTATGTTTTGACACCCATAGTCATTCTACATTTCAATAATTGCAATATGAACATTTTGAAAATTTGGAAATTTTTAGAATTTGTGTAAGGGTCCCCCCTTATCATTTTTCAGAAATTTTTTTTCACCATAACTTTCCTAAAAATCAAGTGATTTCCAAAAATAATGACATTTTGTTTATGTTTTGACACCCATAGTCATTCTACATTTCAATAATTGCAATATGAACATTTTGAAAATTTGGAAATTTTTAGAATTTGTGTAAGGGTCCCCCCCTTATCATTTTTCAGAAATTTTTTTTCACCATAACTTTCCTAAAAATCAAGTGATTTCCAAAAATAATGACATTTTGTTTATGTTTTGACACCCATAGTCATTCTACATTTCAATAATTGCAATATGAACATTTTGAAAATTTGGAAATTTTTAGAATTTGTGTAAGGGTCCCCCCTTATCATTTTTCAGACATTTTTTTTCACCATAACTTTCCTAAAATTCAAGTGATTTCCAAAAATAATGACATTTTGTTTATGTTTTGATACCCATAGTCATTCTACATTTCAATAATTGGCATATGAACATTTTGAAAATTTGGAAATTTTTGGAATTTGTGTAAGGGTCCCCCCTTATCATTTTTCAAAATTTTTTTTCACCATAACTTTCCTAAAAATCAAGTGATTTCCAAAAATAATGACATTTTGTTTATGTTTTGACACCCATAGTCATTCTACATTTCAATAATTGCAATATGAACATTTTGAAAATTTGGAAATTTTTAGAATTTGTGTAAGGGTCCCCCCTTATCATTTTTCAGAAATTTTTTTTTCACCATAACTTTCCTAAAAATCAAGTGATTTCCAAAAATAATGACATTTTGTTTATGTTTTGACACCCATAGTCATTCTACATTTCAATAATTGCAATATGAACATTTTGAAAATTTGGAAATTTTTAGAATTTGTGTAAGGGTCCCCCCCTTATCATTTTTCAGAAATTTTTTTTCACCATAACTTTCCTAAAAATCAAGTGATTTCCAAAAATAATGACATTTTGTTTATGTTTTGACACCCATAGTCATTCTACATTTCAATAATTGCAATATGAACATTTTGAAAATTTGGAAATTTTTAGAATTTGTGTAAGGGTCCCCCCTTATCATTTTTCAGAAAATTTTTTTTCACCATAACTTTCCTAAAAATCAAGTGATTTCCAAAAATAATGACATTTTGTTTATGTTTTGACACCCATAGTCATTCTACATTTCAATAATTGCAATATGAACATTTTGAAAATTTGGAAATTTTTAGAATTTGTGTAAGGGTCCCCCCTTATCATTTTTCAGAAATTTTTTTTTCACCATAACTTTCCTAAAAATCAAGTGATTTCCAAAAATAATGACATTTTGTTTATGTTTTGACACCCATAGTCATTCTACATTTCAATAATTGCAATATGAACATTTTGAAAATTTGGAAAATTTTTAGAATTTGTGTAAGGGTCCCCCCTTATCATTTTTCAGAAATTTTTTTTTCACCATAACTTTCCTAAAAATCAAGTGATTTCCAAAAATAATGACATTTTGTTTATGTTTTGACACCCATAGTCATTCTACATTTCAATAATTGCAATATGAACATTTTGAAAATTTGGAAATTTTTAGAATTTGTGTAAGGGTCCCCCCTTATCATTTTTCAGAAATTTTTTTTTTCACCATAACTTTCCTAAAAATCAAGTGATTTCCAAAAATAATGACATTTTGTTTATGTTTTGACACCCATAGTCATTCTACATTTCAATAATTGCAATATGAACATTTTGAAAATTTGGAAATTTTTAGAATTTGTGTAAGGGTCCCCCCTTATCATTTTTCAGAAATTTTTTTTTCACCATAACTTTCCTAAAAATCAAGTGATTTCCAAAAATAATGACATTTTGTTTATGTTTTGACACCCATAGTCATTCTACATTTCAATAATTGCAATATGAACATTTTGAAAATTTGGAAATTTTTAGAATTTGTGTAAGGGTCCCCCCTTATCATTTTTCAGAAATTTTTTTTCACCATAACTTTCCTAAAATAAAAATCAAGTGATTTCCAAAAATAATGACATTTTGTTTATGTTTTGACACCCATAGTCATTCAACATTTCAATAATTGCAATATGAACATTTTGAAAATTTGGAAATTTTTAGAATTTGTGTAAGGGTCCCCCCTTATCATTTTTCAGAAATTTTTTTTTTTCACCATAACTTTCCTAAAAATCAAGTGATTTCCAAAAATAATGACATTTTGTTTATGTTTTGACACCCATAGTCATTCTACATTTAAATAATTGTAATATGAACATTTTGAAAATTTGGAAATTTTTAGAATTTGTGCAAGGGTCCCCCCTTATCATTTTTCAGAAATTTTTTTTTCACCATAACTTTCCTAAAATTCAAGCGATTTCCAAAAATAATGACATATTGTTTATGTTTTG
>JAECXD010000982.1:0-38659 GCA_018151445.1 Zaprionus inermis
CAATGCATGCATGTCCGAAGTTGAATGCTATGAATATGTTATGTTAAGTATAACAGAGTACAGCAAAATGTCGTTTCAGTTTCTAATAAACATTAACACAGTGAAGACGTACGCGCGTTTATCTCTTTCACTTATAACTCTCCGCGTCCGGCTACTGCTGCGGCAAACACAAACCACAATAGGTTATGGGCCCAGGCATAGTTTTAGCCCAGATGGAGCTGTTATGAACTTAAAAGTGTTTATTTGGTTAATGAAAAAATAGTCATGGATTATTTTTTGGACAATTAGAAAGTCAGTAAATTGCGACGTGAAAACAAGATGAGTTCGTTGTACCAGATCGAGAAGCTGGAGGAGAACAATTATGACTCATGGTGTATCCAAATGAAGTGCGTATTGGTGCATGCTGAGCTTTGGAATGTTGCGTCGGGCGATTTACAGCAGTCATGTGCCGGTGAAGGCGTTGACTGGTCTGCTCTTGATCGAAAGGCATTGGCAATGATTACGTTGAGCGTGAAAGTATCACAGTTAGGATATATAAAAAACTGTGCATCGGCGAATGCAGCGTGGAAAAAGCTACGAGAGGTGCATCAGCCGACCGGACCTGTGAGGAAGGTGTCATTATACAAAAAGTTGCTAGGCTTGCGCATGTCTGAGGGTCAGAGCATGGCTGGATACTTGAGCATTTTCTGTGAAATCGTCGATCAACTAGCTGGAGTTGGAATCACAATGAATGACGAGTTACAGGCAATTGTATTGCTTTCAAGCTTGCCAGTTGAGTATGAGAATTTCGTTGTCGCCATTGAGACGCGCGACAGTTTGCCGACGTTCGAAATTCTGAGCATAAAACTCAAGGAAGAAGGCGAGAGGAGAGAGAATACGGAAAGGCATACAGAAAATACAACGGCATTTTCTGCGACGCAAAAATGTGCGAAGCTCGCTTCAAAGAAGAAACAACGAAACGTCGTCTGTTTTAAGTGCGGCGAAAAGGGGCACATAAAAGCGAATTGTCGCAAGGCGGCGAATTCGAATGATGATGGCAAAGCAGTGTCGGTAACAGGCGGGAAACAGCAGTTCAGCTTATTGAATGCATTGGATGGCAGTAGCTTCGAAAAATTCAAATGGATTTTGGACAGTGGAGCAACAAGTCATATGTGTTGCGAGAGGCAGATGTTCACAAAGTTTGAGAGGCATACAGAAATGATCGGTTTGGCGGATGCCGGATTTTTGCAAGCAGAAGGCATAGGTACTGTGCAGTTGCAAACTGAGTCGTATACAGTAGAGCTTCTCAATGTTTTATATGTTCCCAAGCTCAGGGGGAATTTTATAAGTGTGAGCCATGCGGTTGCAAACAAATGCGCAGTTAATTTTGACGCAAAAAGTGCGAAAATTATGCGTAGCGGAAAATGTATTCTGAAAGTTAACAGAGCTGGAGGTCTATACACGATAGAATGCAAACATAACAGATGTTATGCAGCTGTTAACGCAGATGCGTTGCTTTGGCATAAACGGTACGGACATTTGAATTACGCAAGTCTTATGGAAATGGTCAAAAAAGGATTAGTTCGAGGAATGGATAAGATTAATGTCACTAAGAACACATCATGCAAGACGTGTATGATCAATAAAGTGCATGTGCAGCCTTTTCCGCAAGCGAGCGAAAGTCGTGCGCAGGAACTGCTGGAATTGGTGCATACGGATGTATGTGGTCCATTCGAAACTAAATCAATTGGCGGATCCAGGTATTTTCTGACGTTCATAGACGATATGTCACGGCGGACATATGTGTATTTCCTAAAGGGCAAAGATGAGGTCTTTGACAAGTTTATGGAGTACAAAAATCTAGTGGAGCGGCAGACGGGAAAAAGGCTGAAATGCGTTCGAAGCGATAATGGACGAGAGTATGTCAACAAGAAATTCGATGAATATTTCAAGGAAATGGGAATTGCACGGCAGTTGACAGTGGCTTATACTCCACAACAAAATGGTGTGGCTGAACGCGCCAATCGGACGTTGGTGGAAATGGCCAGATGCTTATTGGTGCAGTCAGGATTAGATCAAGAATTGTGGGCAGAGGCAATATACACAGCGGTGTATTTGCGGAATCGGTCTCCCACTAGGTCATTGATCGGAAGGACACCAATGGAAGCATGGACTGGTAAGAAACCAAATATCAGTCATCTTAAAGTTTTTGGTTCATTCGCAGTGGCGCTGGACAAAGGTCAACAGAGAAGCAAGTTCAAACCCAAGGGCAAAGAGTATCGAATGGTCGGATATTCGGTAAATGCCAAGGGCTATCGACTGTACGATCCAGAGTTGAGGAAAGTAGTCGAGAAGCGAGACGTGGTTTTTGACGAGCTTGGTATTACGGAGCAGGCAGTTGCAGAATGTGTGATGCACAAATTGCCAGTTGACGAGTGTCATGCAGAGCCTAATGGTGTTGAGAAGGATGACAACGATGAGATCACATCTAATGACGACACGGATGCGTCTGACACATTGGTTGCTACCACACAAGGTAGCGGTGACGAGTCCTACGCGAGCGCATCAGAGGAGTTGGTGCTGGAAGAGCAGGATGTGCATATTGGTCCAGGGAGACCAAGGTTGCTAAGAACGGGCAGACCCGGTCGCCCAAAGAAGCAATATAATGTACTCGGCGCTATGGTTACTGAGGATGTAACTGTTCCATCATCCTATGAGGAGGCGATGAAAAGTCCAGAGGCAATATACTGGCGTGAGGCGATGGCGAAGGAATACGAGTCTTTGATTATGAATCAAACTTGGCAGCTTGCAGAATTACCGAAGGAGCATCGGGCAATTGGCTGCAAATGGGTATTTAGCCTGAAGCGAGATACACTTGGGCAAATACAGCGCTTTAAAGCACGGTTGGTTGCGAAAGGTTGTTCGCAGCAATATGGTGTAAACTATAAGGAAACGTTTTCGCCGGTTTGTCGATTGGAGAGTATGCGTTTCATTTTGGCCTTAGCAGCGGAGTTGGAGTTATATTTACACCAGATGGATGTATGCACGGCATACCTGAATAGCGATCTGAAGGATGTAGTATACATGAAGCAACCCCAGGGCTATGCAGAAGGCACTCAATCGGACAATGTTTTATTGCTGAAGAAAGCGTTATACGGACTGAAGCAGTCAGGAAGGGAATGGAACTATAAGCTGGATAGCGTGTTACGGAAAATTGGATTTGTACCGTGTGACAATGAACCATGCCTATATAAACAGGAGGCAAGAGGTGACTTATCGCTAATCCTGGTATATGTTGATGATCTTCTTATAGCATGCAAGTCTAAGGAAGACTTGATCAACATAAAGTCGAGCATTTCAAAAGCTTTTGAATGCGTCGATAAAGGGCCATTGGAGCTATTTCTTGGAATGGAAATTCTACGTGAGGGAGAAACTGGCGCCATTACTCTTGGCAGTTCGCAGTATATCAAGGATTTACTGAAGCGATACGGTATGGAGAGCTGCAGGTCGGCAGCTACACCTTTAGAAGAGGGGCATCAGGTGTTGTGCGAGAATGCTCAATGCACAAGGATTGACGTGAAGACGTATCAATCAATGGTTGGAGAGCTGATGTGGCTAGCTCTTACAACACGACCAGATATTTTGCACTCGATCGCAAAATTGGCTCAACGTAATAAGGAACCCCATAGTGAACACCTTGCAGGCGTGAAACATGTTCTGCGTTATCTGTCATCAACAGTAAACTATAGGCTACACTACTGGAAGTGTGGGAAACCATTTGAAGGTTTTGTTGACGCAGATTGGGGCGGCGACAAGGTCGACCGAAAATCCTATACTGGCTACGTATATTTCATAGCTAGTGGTCCGATTTGCTGGAAATCGGAGAAACAACGGAGTGTGGCACTTAGCAGCACTGAGGCTGAATACATGGCGTTATCAGCGGCGTGCAAGGAAGCTATGGTAATGCGCAGGCTTATCGTTGAAGTCGGTTGCGGTATTGATGGTACTCCAACAGTTGTAAATGGTGACAACCTGAGTGCGCAGGAATTGGCCAGGAATCCTGTACATCATTCACGCAGCAAGCACATTGATATACGATATCATTTTGTGCGACAGATCATTAAGGAAGGGCATGTTACTTTGCAGTACGTTTCGACAAATAATATGATCGCAGATATATTAACTAAGAATTTGTCGAAAAAGAAGCATATTGAATTTACGAAATTGTTAAATTTGAATTAGTTTTTGTAAACATGCTTGCATTGAGGAAGGGTGTCGAAAATTATCGTTTATGTTACCAATGCATGCATGTCCGAAGTTGAATGCTATGAATATGTTATGTTAAGTATAACAGAGTACAGCAAAATGTCGTTTCAGTTTCTAATAAACATTAACACAGTGAAGACGTACGCGCGTTTATCTCTTTCACTTATAACTCTCCGCGTCCGGCTACTGCTGCGGCAAACACAAACCACAATAGTAACGCATATTTTTAAATTTTCAAATTTCAAATTTTTAAAAAGATCAAAATTATTTTAAAAAACCAACGTTTTAAAATTGTTATGAAGTGTTACGTATTTTTCAAAATTATCAAAATTTTATTTTTGTCAACAGCCGTTAGATTTTCGCCAAAGTCGACGTTTAAAATAATTGAAAAGTGTAACGCATATTTTTAAATTTTCAAAAATTTTTTTGTTTTCAAAAACCGATAGATTTTCTCAAAAAACCAACATTTAAAATTCTTATGAAGTGTTACGTATTTTTCAAAATTATCAAAATTTTATTTTTGTCAACAGCCGTTAGATTTTCGCCAAAGTCGACGTTTAAAATAATTGAAAAGTGTAACGCATATTTTTAAATTTTGAAATATTTTTTTTTGTCAAAAGCCGTTAGATTTTTGCAAAAGTGGACATATAAAATTAATGAAAAGTGTAAAAAATTTTTCAAAATTTTCCAAAAAAAAATTTTTTGTCAAATACCGTTACATTTTTGCAAAAATCGACGTTTTAAATTATTTAAAAGTGTAACGCATTTTTCAAAATTTCAAAATTTTATTTTTGTCAACAGCCGTTAGATTTTCGCCAAAGTCGACGTTTAAAATAATTGAAAAGTGTAACGCATATTTTTAAATTTTCAAAAATTTTTGTTTTCAAAAACCGATAGATTTTCTCAAAAAACCAACGTTTAAAATTGTTATAGAAGTGTTACGTATTTTTCAAAATTATCAAAATTTTATTTTTGTCAACAGCCGTTAGATTTTCGCCAAAGTCGACGTTTAAAATAATTGAAAAGTGTAACGCATATTTTTAAATTTTCAAAAATTTTTGTTTTCAAAAACCGATAGATTTTCTCAAAAAACCAACATTTAAAATTATTAAAAAGTGTAACGTATTTTTCAAAATTTTCAAAATTTTATTTTTGTCAACAGCCGTTAGATTTTCGCAAAAGTCGACGTTTAAAATAATTGAAAAGTGTAACGCATATTTTTAAATTTTCAAAATATTTTTTTTTGTCAAAAGCCTTTAGATTTTTGCAAAAGTGGACATATAAAATTAATGAAAATTTTAAAAGTGTAAAAAAATTTTCAAAATAAAAATTTTTCAAAAATTTTTTTTTTCAAAAACCGTTACATTTTCTCAAAAAACCAACTTTTAAAATTGTTATGAAGTGTTACGTATTTTTCAAAATTATCAAAATTTTATTTTTGTCAACAGCCGTTAGATTTTCGCCAAAGTCGACGTTTAAAATAATTGAAAAGTGTAACGCATATTTTTAAATTTTCAAAAATTTTTGTTTTCAAAAACCGATAGATTTTCTCAAAAAACCAACGTTTAAAATTGTTATGAAGTGTTACGTATTTTTCAAAATTATCAACATTTTATTTTTCTCAACAGCCGTTAGATTTTCGCCAAAGTTGATGTTTAAAATAATTGAAAAGTGTAACGCATATTTTTAAATTTTGAATATTTTTTTTTGTCATAACCCGTTAGATTTTTGCAAAAGTAGACATATAAAATTAGTGAAAAGTGTAAAAAAATTTTCAAAATTTTCCAAAAAAAATTTTTTGTCAAATACCTTTACATTTTTGCAAAAATCTAAGTTTTAAATTATTTAAAAATGTAACGCATATTTTTAAATTTTCAAAAATTTTTGTTTTCAAGAACCGATAGATTTTCTCAAATAACCAACATTTAAAATTCTTATGAAGTGTAACGCATTTTTCAAAATTTTATTTTTGTCAACAGCCGTTAGTCTTTCGCCAAAGTCGACGTTTAAAATAATTGAAAAGTGTAACGCATATTTTTAAATTTTCAAAAATTTTTTTTTTTCAAAAACCGATAGATTTTCTCAAAAAACCAACCGTTTAAAATTCTTATGAAGTGTTACGTATTTTTCAAAATTATCAAAATTTTATTTTTGTCAACAGCCGTTAGATTTTCGCCAAAGTCGACGTTTAAAATAATTGAAAAGTGTAACGCATATTTTTAAATTTTGAATATTTTTTTTTGTCAAAAGCCGTTAGATTTTTGCAAAAGTGGACATATAAAATTAATGAAAAGTGTAAAAAATTTTCAAAATTTTCAAAAATTTTTTTTTTGTCAAATACCGTTACATTTTTGCAAAAATCGACGTTTTAAATTATTTAAAAGTGTAACGCATATTTTTAAATTTTCAAAAATTTTTGTTTTCAAAAACCGATAGATTTTCTCAAAATAACCAACGTTTAAAATTCTTATGAAGTGTTACGTATTTTTCAAAATTATCAAAATTTTATTTTTTGTCAACAGCCGTTAGATTTTCGCCAAAGTCGACGTTTAAAATAATTGAAAAGTGTAACGCATATTTTTAAATTTTCAAAAATGTTTGTTTTCAAAAACCGATAGATTTTCTCAAAAAACCAACATTTAAAATTGTTATGAAGTGTTACGTATTTTTCAAAATTATCAAAATTTTATTTTTGTCAACAGCCGTTAGATTTTCGCCAAAGTCGACGTTTAAAATAATTGAAAAGTGTAACGCATATTTTTAAATTTTAAAATATTTTTTTTGTCAAAAGCCTTTAGATTTTTGCAAAAGTGGACATATAAAATTTATGAAAAGTGTAAAAAAATTTTCAAAAATTTTCAAAAAAATTTTTTGTCAACATGCCGTTAGATTTTTGCAAAAAGTCGACGTTTAAAATAATTGAAAAGTGTAACGCATATTTTTAAATTTTCAAAAATTTTTTTTTTTCAAAAACCGTTAGAATTTTTCCAAAAAACCAACGTTTAAAATTATTAAGAAGTGTAACGTATTTTTCAAAATTATCAAAATTTTATTTTTGTCAACAGCCGTTAGATTTTCGCCAAAGTCGACGTTTAAAATAATTGAAAAGTGTAACGCATATTTTTAAATTTTCAAAAATTTTTGTTTTCAAAAACCGATAGATTTTCTCAAAAAACCAACGTTTAAAATTGTTATGAAGTGTTACGTATTTTTCAAAATTATCAAAATTTTATTTTTGTCAACAGCCGTTAGATTTTCGCCAAAGTTGATGTTTAAAATAATTGAAAAGTGTAACGCATATTTTTAAATTTTGAATATTTTTTTTTGTCATAAGCCGTTAGATTTTTGCAAAAGTAGACATATAAAATTAGTGAAAAGTGTAAAAAAATTTTCAAAATTTTCCAAAAAATTTTTTTTGTCAAATACCGTTACATTTTTGCAAAAATCTAAAGTTTTAAATTATTTAAAAATGTAACGCATATTTTTAAATTTTCAAAAATTTTTGTTTTCAATAACCGATAGTTTTTCTCAAAAAACCAACGTTTAAAATTTTATGAAGTGTTACGTATTTTTCAAAATTATCAACATTTTATTTTTGTCAACAGCCGTTAGATTTTCGCCAAAGTCGACGTTTAAAATAATTGAAAAGTGTAACGCATATTTTTAAATTTTCAAAAAATTTTTTTTGTCAAAAGCCGTTAGATTTTTGCAAAAGTTAACATTTAAAATTATTGAAAAGTGTAACGCATATTTTTAAATTTTCAAAAATTTTTTTTTTCAAAATACCGTTACATTTTTTCAAAAAACCAACGTTTAAAATTATTATAGAAGTGTAACGTATTTTTCAAAATTATCAAAATTTTATTTTTGTCAACAGCCGTTAGATTTTCGCCAACGTCGACGTTTAAAATAATTGAAAAGTGTAACGCATATTTTTAAATTTTTAATAATTTTTTTTCAAAACCATTAATTTTATAGTGTTTTTTTAATTTCAAAATTTTTTTTTGTCAAAAGCCGTTAGATTTTTGCAAAAGTCGACATTTAAAATTATTGAAAAGTGTAACAAATATTTTCAAAATTTTCAAAAAATTTTTTTTTCAAATACCGTTACATTTTTGCAAAAATCAACGTTTTAAAATTTATTTAAAAGTGTAACGCATTTTTCAAAATTATCAAAATTTTATTTTTGTCAACAGCCGTTAGATTTTCGCCAAAGTCGACGTTTAAAATAATTGAAAAGTGTAACGCATATTTTTAAATTTTCAAATTTTTTTTGTTTTCAAAAACCGATAGATTTTTTCAAAAAACCAACATTTAAAATTGTTATGAAGTGTTACGTATTTTTCAAAATTATCAAAATTTTTTTTTTGTCAACAGCCGTTAGATTTTCGCCAAAGTCGACGTTTAAAATAATTGAAAAGTGTAACGCATATTTTTAAATTTTCAAAAATTTTTTTTTTCAAAAACCGTTAGATTTTTGCAAAAGTGGACATATAAAATATATATGAAAAGTGTAAAAAATTTTTCAAAAATTTTCAAAAAAATTTTTGTCAAAACCGTTACATTTTTTCAAAAATCGACGTTTAAAATTTTATGAAGTGTTACGAATTTTTCAAATTTTTCAAAATTTTATTTTTGTCAACAGCCGTTAGATTTTCGCCAAAGTCGACGTTTAAAATAATTGAAAAGTGTAACGCATATTTTTAAATTTTCAAAAATTTTTGTTTTCAAAAACCGATAGATTTTCTCAAAAAACCAACATTTAAAATTCTTATGAAGTGTTACGTATTTTTCAAAATTATCAAAATTTTATTTTTGTCAACAGCCGTTAGATTTTCCCAAAGTCGACGTTTAAAATAATTGAAAAGTGTAACGCATATTTTTAAATTTTGAATATTTTTTTTTTGTCAAAAGCCTTTAGATTTTTGCAAAAGTGGACATATAAAATTAATGAAAAGTGTAAAAAAATTTTCAAAATTTTCCAAAAAATTTTTTTTTGTTTTCAAAAACCGTTAGATTTTTCTCAAAAAACCAACGTTTTAAAATTGTTATGAAGTGTAACGTATTTTTCAAAATTTTCAAAATTTTATTTTTGTCAACAGCCGTTAGATTTTCGCCAAAGTCGACGTTTAAAATAATTGAAAAGTGTAACGCATATTTTTAAATTTTCAAAAATTTTTGTTTTCAAAAACCGATAGATTTTCTCAAAAAACCAACGTTTAAAATTGTTATGAAGTGTTACGTATTTTTCAAAATTATCAACATTTTATTTTTCTCAACAGCCGTTAGATTTTCGCCAAAGTTGATGTTTAAAATAATTGAAAAGTGTAACGCATATTTTTAAATTTTGAATATTTTTTTTTGTCATAAGCCGTTAGATTTTTGCAAAAGTAGACATATAAAATTAGTGAAAAGTGTAAAAAAATTTTCAAAATTTTCAAAAAAAATTTTTTGTCAAATACCGTTACATTTTTGCAAAAATCTAAGTTTTAAATTATTTAAAAACGTAACGCATAAATTTTAAATTTTCAAAAATTTTGTTTTCAATAACCGATAGTTTTTCTCAAAAAACAACGTTTAAAACTGTTATGAAGTGTTACGTATTTTTCAAAATTATCAACATTTTATTTTTGTCAACAGCCGTTAGATTTTGCCAAAGTCGACGTTTAAAATAATTTAAAAGTGTAACGCATATTTTTAAATTTTCAAAATTTTTTGTTTTCAAAAACCGATAGATTTTCTCAAAAAACCAACTTTTAAAATTTTATGAAGTGTTACGTATTTTTTCAAAATTTTTTATTTTTTCAACAGCCGTTATTTTGCTTTTCGCAAAAGTCGACGTTTAAAATAATTGAAAAGTGTAACGCATATTTTTAAATTTTGAAAAATTTTTTTTGTCAAAAGCCGTTAGATTTTTGCAAAAGTGGACATATAAAATTAATGAAAAGTGGTAAAAAAATTTTCAAAATTTTTCAAAAAAATTTTTGTCAAATACCGTTACATTTTTTAAAAATCGATGTTTTAATTTATTTAAAAGTGTAACGCATTTTTCATAAATTTTATTTTTGTCAACAGCCGTTAGATTTTCGCCAAAGTCGACGTTTAAAATAATTGAAAAGTGTAACGCATATTTTTAAATTTTCAAAAATTTTTGTTTTCAAAAACCGATAGATTTTCTCAAAAAACCAACGTTTAAAATTGTTATGAAGTGTTACGTATTTTTCAAAATTATCAAAATTTTATTTTTGTCAACAGCCGTTAGATTTTCGCCAAAGTCGACGTTTAAAATAATTGAAAAGTGTAACGCATATTTTTAAATTTTCAAAAATTTTTTTTTTCAAAAACCGATAGATTTTTCTCAAATTAAAACCAACGTTTAAAATTGTTATGAAGTGTTACGTATTTTTCAAAATTATCAACATTTTATTTTTTGTCAACAGCCGTTAGATTTTCGCCAAAGTCGACGTTTAAAATAATTGAAAAGTGTAACGCATATTTTTAAATTTTAAAATTTTTTTTTGTCAAAAGCCGTTAGATTTTTGCAAAAGTAGACATATAAAATTAATTGAAAAGTGTAAAAAATTTTTCAAAATTTTCAAAAAATTTTTTTGTCAAAAACCGTTACATTTTTGCAAAAATCGAAGTTTTAAATTATTTAAAAATGTAACGCATATTTTTAAATTTTCAAAAATTTTTGTTTTCAATAACCGATAGATTTTTCCCAAAAAACCAACGTTTAAAATTGTTATGAAGTGTTACGTATTTTTCAAAATTATCAAAATTTTATTTTTGTCAACAGCCGTTAGATTTTTGCCAAAGTCGACGTTTAAAATAATTGAAAAGTGTAACGCATATTTTTAAAATTTTAAAATTTTTTTTTTCAAAAACTTATTTTTCAAAAATTTTTTTTTCAAAAACCGTTAGATTTTTGCAAAAATCACCGACGTTTAAAATTATTTATGAAAGTGTTAAATTTTCAAAATTTTTCAAAATTTTATTTTTGTCAACAGCCGTTAGATTTTCGCCAAAGTCGACGTTTAAAATAATTGAAAAGTGTAACGCATATTTTTAAATTTTCAAAAATTTTTGTTTTCAAAAACCGATAGATTTTTTCAAAAAGCCAACATTTAAAATTCTTATGAAGTGTTACAAATTTTTCAAAATTATCAAAATTTTATTTTTGTCAACAGCCGTTAGATTTTCGCCAAAGTCGACGTTTAAAATAATTGAAAAGTGTAACGCATATTTTTAAATTTTCAAATATTTTTTTTTGTCAAAAGCCGTTAGATTTTTGCAAAAGTGGACTTTATAATATTACTGAAAAGTGTAAAAAAAATTTTTCAAAATTTTAAAAAAAATTTTTTTTTTCAAAAACCGTTAGATTTTTTCAAAAAACCAACGTTTAAAATTTTATTTAAAAGTGTTACGTATTTTTCAAAATTATCAAAATTTTATTTTTGTCAACAGCCGTTAGATTTTCGCCAAAGTCGACGTTTAAAATAATTGAAAAGTGTAACGCATATTTTTAAATTTTCAAAAATTTTTGTTTTCAAAAACCGATAGATTTTCTCAAAAAACCAACGTTTAAAATTGTTATGAAGTGTTACGTATTTTTCAAAATTATCAACATTTTATTTTTCTCAACAGCCGTTAGATTTTCGCCAAAGTTGATGTTTAAAATAATTGAAAAGTGTAACGCATATTTTTAAATTTTGAATATTTTTTTGTCATAAGCCGTTAGATTTTTGCAAAAGTAGACATATAAAATTAGTGAAAAGTGTAAAAAAATTTTCAAAATTTTCCAAAAAAAAATTTTTGTCAAATACCGTTACATTTTTGCAAAAATCTAAGTTTTAAATTATTTAAAAGTGTAACGCATTTTTCAAAAGTTTATTTTTGTCAACAGC
Organism: Zaprionus inermis; assembly: GCA_018151445.1. Taxonomy (NCBI): domain Eukaryota; kingdom Metazoa; phylum Arthropoda; class Insecta; order Diptera; family Drosophilidae; genus Zaprionus; species Zaprionus inermis. The sequence continues at coordinate 12,153 of JAECXD010000982.1, forward strand.
CGTTAGTCTTTCGCCAAAGTCGACGTTTAAAATAATTGAAAAGTGTAACGCATATTTTTAAATTTTCAAAAATTTTTGTTTTCAAAAACCGATAGATTTTCTCAAAAAACCAACGTTTAAAATTGTTATGAAGTGTTACGTATTTTTCAAAATTATCAACATTTTATTTTTGTCAACAGCCGTTAGATTTTCGCCAAAGTCGACGTTTAAAATAATTGAAAAGTGTAACGCATATTTTTAAATTTTCAACAATTTTTGTTTTCAAAAACCGATAGATTTTTTCAAAAAACCAACTTTTAAAATTGTTTAGAAGTGTTACGTATTTTTCAAAATTATCAAAATTTTATTTTTTGTCAACAGCCGTTAGATTTTGCCAAAGTCGACGTCGCAATTAAAATAATTGAAAAGTGTAACGCATATTTTTAAATTTTGAAACATTTTTTATACCCTTGCAGAGGGTATATTAATTTTAGCCAGAAGTTTGCAACGCACCTTAGGAGACATCTCCGACCCTATAAAGTATATATATTCTGAATCAGCATCACCAGAGGAGTCGAAAAATGGATTTCCGTCTGTCCGTCCGTCCGTCCGTCCGTCCGTCTGTTGCAACGCAAACTAGTCTCTCAGTTTTTGAGCTATCTTCATGAAACTTGGCACACAAGCTTCTTGTTGCTGTAGGCTGTAAATAAGTCGGAACGAGCCAGATCGGACCGATATATCGTATAGCTGTCATAGAAGCTATCGGCCGATTTTTGTTGTTTTTCAAGATATTGCAACAAGATTTGGCAAATCCTATTCTTATTACGTTCCTAATGTGCTGTCAAAATTGTATCAAAATCGGACCACTATAACATATAGCTGCCATAGGAACAATCGGCTGAAATCAGGGTTTTTGTATGCAAACCTGTTTTGTTTTTGGAAATACCGCACATTATCAATACTTTTTAATGTTATACAGTAACCCGCCCTTAGTTTTTCCATTTAAATATCTCAGACGTTTATATTCTATAGCTGTTATAGGAACAATCAGTCAGTCCGTCTGTCTGTTGCAACTCAAATTAGTCCGTCCCCCAGTTATTGAGCTATCTTCATGAAACTTGGCACACAAGCTTATTATTGCTGTAGGCTGTAAATAAGTCGGAACGAGCCAGATCGGACCGATATATCGTATAGCTGTCATAGAAGCTATCGGCCGATTTTTGTTGTTTTTCAAGATATTGCAACAAGATTTGGCAAATCCTATTCTTATTACGTTCCTAATGTGCTGTCAAAATTGTATCAAAATCGGACCACTATAACATATAGCTGCCATAGGAACAATCGGCTGAAATCAGGGTTTTTGTATGCAAACCTGTTTTGTTTTTGGAAATACCGCACATTATCAATACTTTTTAATGTTATACAGTAACCCGCCCTTAGTTTTTCCATTTAAATATCTCAGACGTTTATATTCTATAGCTGTTATAGGAACACTCAGTCAGTCCGCGCTGTCTGTTGCAACTCAAATTAGTCCCCTAGTTATTGAGCTATCTTCATGAAACTTTGCTCATAAGCTTCTTATTTCTGCCCTCTTTAAATAAGTCGGAATGGGCCAGATCGGACTGATATATCGTATAGCTGTCATGGAGCCTATCGGCCGATTTTCGTTATATTTCAAGATATAGCTATCAGGCTTATCACATCCAAATCTAAGTGTGTCCCTAATAATAAAGTTCGAAATCGAACTTTTATAACTTATAACGATCAACGATCGGCCTAATGAAGGTTCATGTTGCAATTTTATGGAAACCTGAGTACTATTACATATAGCTGTTAAACAAAAAATCATATAGCTGTTATTCAAACGCATTTTTGAATGAGAACTTTCCAAATTTTTTATTTTATAAATTAAAGATTTTTTTTCAGCAATCAGATCCTTTACATTCAAACATCGACATTTCCTTAACATTATGTGTTAAGAAGTGTAACTTTTTTGCATTTTTCAAAATATCAAAATTTAAAAAACAAAATTTTTGTCAAAAGCCGTTACATTTTTGCAAACATCGACATTTTAAATTATTTAAAAATGTAACGCATTTTTTTCAAAATTATCAAAATTTTATTTTTGTCAACAGCCGTTAGATTTTTGCCAAAGTCGACGATTAAAATAATTGAAAAGTGAATGGCAAATTTTTAAATTTTCAAAAAAATATTTTTTTTATCAAAAGCCGTTAATTTTTTGCAAAAGTGGACATTTATAATTACTGAAAAATGTAAAAAAAATTTAAAAAATTTTTAAAAAATTTTAAAATTAAAATTTTTTTTTTTAAAATTTGTCAAAATTATCAAAATATTATTTTTGTCAACAGCCGTTAGATTTTCGCCAAAGTCGACGTTTAAAATAATTGAAAAGTGTAACGCATATTTTTAAATTTTGAAAATTTTTTCTTTGTCAAAAGCCGTTAGATTTTTGCAAAAGTGGACATATAATATTACTGAAAAGTGTAAAAAATTGTTCAAAATTTAAAAAACAAAATTTTTGTCAAATACCGTTACATTTTTGCAAACATCGACATTTTAAATTATTTAAAAGTGTAACGCATTTTTCAAAAATATCAAAATTTTATTTTTGGCAACAGCCGTTAGATTTTGCCAAAGTCGACGATTAAAATAATTGAAAAGTGAATGGCATATTTTTAAATTTTGAAAAAATTTATTTTTATCAAAAGCCGTTAATTTTTTGCAAAAGTGGACATTTATAATTACTGAAAAATGTAAAAAATTTCAAAATTTTCAAACAAGTTTTTAAGTCAAATACCATTACATTTTTGCAAAATTTGTCAAAATTATCAAAATATTATTTTTGTCAACAGCCGTTAGATTTTCGCCAAAGTCGACGTTTAAAATAATTGAAAAGTGTAACGCATATTTTTAAATTTTGAAAAAAAATTTTTTTTATCAAAAGCCGTTAATTTTTTGCAAAAGTGGACATTTATAATTACTGAAAAATGTAAAAAAAATTTCAAAATTTTCAAACATATTTTTAAGTCGAATTACCGTTACATTTTTGCAAAATTTGTCAAAATTATCAAAATATTATTTTTGTCAACAGCCGTTAGATTTTCGCCAAAGTCGACGTTTAAAATAATTGAAAAGTGTAACGCATATTTTTAAATTTTGAAAAAAAAAATTTTTTATCAAAAGCCGTTAATTTTTTGCAAAAGTGGACATTTATAATTACTGAAAAATGTAAAAAAAATTTCAAAATTTTCAAACATATTTTTAAGTCGAATACCGTTACATTTTTGCAAAATTTGTCAAAATTATCAAAATATTATTTTTGTCAACAGCCGTTAGATTTTCGCCAAAGTCGACGTTTAAAATAATTGAAAAGTGTAACGCATATTTTTAAATTTTGAAACTTTTTTTTTTGTCAAAAGCCGTTAGATTTAGTGGACATATAATATTACTGAAATGTGTAAAAAATTGTTCAAAATTTAAAAAACAAAATTTTTGTCAAATACCGTTACATTTTTGCAAACATCGACATTTTAATTTATTTAAAAGTGTAACCCATTTTTCAAAATTATCAAAATTTTATTTTTGTCAACAGCCGTTTTGCCAAAGTCGACGATTAAAATAATTGAAAAGTGAATGGCATATTTTTAAATTTTGAAAAAATTTTTTTTTATCAAAAGCCGTTAATTTTTTGCAAAAGTGGACATTTATAATTACTGAAAAATGTAAAAAAATTTTCAAACAAGTTTTTAAGTCAAATACCATTACATTTTTGCAAAATTTGTCAAAATTATGCAAAATATTATTTTTGTCAACAGCCGTTAGATTTTCGCCAAAGTCGACGTTTAAAATAATTGAAAAGTGTAACGCATATTTTTAAATTTTGAAAATTTTTTCTTTGTCAAAAGCCGTTAGATTTTTGCAAAAGTGGACATATAATATTACTGAAAAGTGTAAAAAATTGTTCAAAATTTAAAAAACAAAATTTTTGTCAAATACCGTTACATTTTTGCAAACATCGACATTTTAATTTATTTAAAAGTGTAACCCATTTTTCAAAATTATCAAAATTTTATTTTTGGCAACAGCCGTTAGATTTTGCCAAAGTCGACGATTAAAATAATTGAAAAGTGAATGGCATATTTTTAAATTTTGAAAAAATTTATTTTTATCAAAAGCCGTTAATTTTTTGCAAAAGTGGACATTTATAATTACTGAAAAATGTAAAAAAATTTTCAAACAAGTTTTTAAGTCAAATACCATTACATTTTTGCAAAATTTGTCAAAATTATCAAAATATTATTTTTGTCAACAGCCGTTAGATTTTCGCCAAAAACGACGTTTAAAATAATTGAAAAGTGTAACGCATATTTTTAAATTTTGAAAAAAATTTTTTTATCAAAAGCCGTTAATTTTTTGCAAAAGTGGACATTTATAATTACTGAAAAATTAAAAAAAAAATTTCAAAATTTTCAAACATATTTTTAAGTCGAATACCGTTACATTTTTGCAAAATTTGTCAAAATTATCAAAATATTATTTTTGTCAACAGCCGTTAGATTTTCGCCAAAGTCGACGTTTAAAATAATTGAAAAGTGTAACGCATATTTTTAAATTTTGAAAAAAATTTGTTTTATCAAAAGCCGTTAATTTTTTGCAAAAGTGGACATTTATAATTACTAAAAAATGTAAAAAAAATTTCAAAATTTTCAAACATATTTTTAAGTCGAATACCGTTACATTTTTGCAAAATTTGTCAAAATTATCAAAATATTATTTTTGTCAACAGCCGTTAGATTTTCGCCAAAGTCGACGTTTAAAATAATTGAAAAGTGTAACGCATATTTTTAAATTTTGAAACATTTTTTTTTTGTCAAAAGCCGTTAGATTTTTGCAAAAGTGGACATATAATATTACTGAAAAATGTGTAAAAAATTGTTCAAAATTTAAAAAACAAAATTTTTGTCAAATACCGTTACATTTTTGCAAACATCGACATTTTAAATTATTTAAAAGTGTAACGCATTTTTCAAAAATTATCAAAATTTTATTTTTGTCAACAGCCGTTAGATTTTGCCAAAGTCGACGATTAAAATAATTGAAAAGTGAATGGCATATTTTTAAATTTTGAAAAAAAAATTTTTTTTTATCAAAAGCCGTTAATTTTTTGCAAAAGTGGACATTTATAATTACTGAAAAATGTAAAAAAAAAAATTTTCAAACAAGTTTTTAAGTCAAATACCATTACATTTTTGCAAAATTTGTCAAAATTATCAAAATATTATTTTTGTCAACAGCCGTTAGATTTTCGCCAAAGTCGACGTTTAAAATAATTGAAAAGTGTAACGCATATTTTTAAATTTTGAAAAATTTTTTTTTGTCAAAAGCCGTTAATTTTTTGCAAAAGTGGACATTTATAATTACTGAAAAATGTAAAAAAAATGTTCAAAAATTTAAAAAACAAAATTTTTAAGTCAAATACCGTTACATTTTTGCAAAATCGCTTTTAATTTTTAAAAGTGTAACCATTTTTCAAAATTATCAAAATTTTATTTTTGTCAACAGCCGTTAGATTTTCGCCAAAGTCGACGTTTAAAATAATTGAAAAGTGTAACGCATATTTTTAAATTTTGAAAAATTTTTTTTTATCAAAAGCCGTTAGATTTTTTGCAAAAGTGGACATTTATAATTACTGAAAAATGTAAAAAAAATTTTCAAAATTTTCAAACAAAATTTTTAAGTCAAATACCGTTACATTTTTGCAAATCTTTAAATTATTTAAAATTTGTCAAAATTATCAAAATTTTATTTTTGTCAACAGCCGTTAGATTTTCGCCAAAGTCGACGTTTAAAATAATTGAAAAGTGTAACGCATATTTTTAAATTTTGAAAAAATTTTTTTTTATCAAAAGCCGTTAATTTTTTGCAAAAGTGGACATTTATAATTACTGAAAAATGTAAAAAAATTTTCAAAATTTTCAAACAAATTTTTAAGTCAAATACCGTTACATTTTTGCAAAATTTGTCAAAATTATCAAAATATTATTTTTGTCAACAGCCGTTAGATTTTCGCCAAAGTCGACGTTTAAAATAATTGAAAAGTGTAACGCATATTTTTAAATTTTGAAAAAAATTTTTTTTATCAAAAGCCGTTAATTTTTTGCAAAAGTGGACATTTATAATTACTGAAAAATGTAAAAAAAATTTCAAAATTTTCAAACATATTTTTAAGTCAAATACCGTTACATTTTTGCAAAATTTGTCAAAATTATCAAAATATTATTTTTGTCAACAGCCGTTAGATTTTCGCCAAAGTCGACGTTTAAAATAATTGAAAAGTGTAACGCATATTTTTAAATTTTGAAAATTTTTTCTTTGTCAAAAGCCGTTAGATTTTTGCAAAAGTGGACATATAATATTACTGAAAATGTGTAAAAAATTGTTCAAAATTTAAAAAACAAAATTTTTGTCAAATACCGTTACATTTTTGCAAACATCGACATTTTAAATTATTTAAAAGTGTAACGCATTTTTCAAAAATATCAAAATTTTATTTTTGGCAACAGCCGTTAGATTTTGCCAAAGTCGACGATTAAAATAATTGAAAAGTGAATGGCATATTTTTAAATTTTGAAAAAATTTTTTTTTATCAAAAGCCGTTAATTTTTTGCAAAAGTGGACATTTATAATTACTGAAAAATGTAAAAAAAAAATTTTCAAACAAGTTTTTAAGTCAAATACCATTACATTTTTGCAAAATTTGTCAAAATTATCAAAATATTATTTTTGTCAACAGCCGTTAGATTTTCGCCAAAGTCGACGTTTAAAATAATTGAAAAGTGTAACGCATATTTTTAAATTTTGAAAATTTTTTTTTGTCAAAAGCCGTTAATTTTTAAAGTGGACATATATTCTGAAAAGTGTAAAAAATTTTTCAAAATTTTAAAACGTTAATTTTTGCAAAAGTGGACATTTATAATTACTGAAAAATGTAAAAAAATTTTCAAAATTTTCAAACAAATTTTTAAGTCAAATACCATTACATTTTTGCAAAATTTGTCAAAATTATCAAAATATTATTTTTGTCAACAGCCGTTAGATTTTCGCCAAAGTCGACGTTTAAAATAATTGAAAAGTGTAACGCATATTTTTAAATTTTGAAAAAATTTTTTTTATCAAAAGCCGTTAGATTTTTTGCAAAAGTGGACATTTATAATTACTGAAAAATGTAAAAAAATTTTCAAAATTTTCAAACATATTTTTAAGTCAAATACCGTTACATTTTTGCAAAATTTGTCAAAATTATCAAAATATTATTTTTGTCAACAGCCGTTAGATTTTCGCCAAAGTCGACGTTTAAAATAATTGAAAAGTGTAACGCATATTTTTAAATTTTGAAAAATTTTTTTTTGTCAAAAGCCGTTAGATTTTTGCAAAAGTGGACATATTAATATTACTGAAAAGTGTAAAAAATTGTTCAAAATTTTAAAAAAAAAATTTTTGTCAAATACCGTTACATTTTTGCAAACATCGACGTTTTAAATTATTTAAAAAGTGTAACGCATTTTTCAAAATTATCAAAATTTTATTTTTGGCAACAGCCGTTAGATTTTCGCCAAAGTCGACGTTTAAAATAATTGAAAAGTGTAACGCATATTTTTAAATTTTTTGCAAAAGGGACATTTATAATTACTGAAAAATGTAAGGAAATTTTTCAAAATTTTACAAAATTTTCAAACGATTTTTTTAAGTCAAATACCACTACATTTTTGCAAAATTTGTCAAAATTATCCAAATATTATTTTTGTCAACAGCCGTTAGATTTTCGCCAAAGTCGACGTTTAAAATAATTGAAAAGTGTAACGCCATTTTTAAATTTTTGAAACATTTTTTTTTTGTCAAAAGCCGTTAGATATTTGCAAAAGTGGACATATAATATTACAAAACAAGAAAGCAAGGCTACCTTCGGCTTGCCGAAGGTTTCATACCCTTGCAGTTATTCAAAATATAAAATATATTTGGACTGCTGCTGGTTTCTGTGGTATTTATTGAACAATTATAACAGTACAGGAAGTCAAGATTTTTACATGATTAAGGCTATGAATCAAACACCTGCTTCGAAAAAAAATAATTCTACCTTTTAATGCTTTTGTACATACCCTGGATTTCTTATATACTTAACACAAAATGTTATGAGGAAATGTCTTTGTGTTGTAAAGGATCTGTTGGTCATAAAATATAAATAAATTTGGAAAGTTCTCATTCAAAAATGCGTTTGAATAACAGCTATATGATTTTTTGTTTAACAGCTATATGTAATAGTACTCAGGTTTCCATAAAATTGCAACATGAACCTTCATTAGGCCGATCGTTGATCGTTATAAGTTATAAAAGTTCGATTTCGAACTTTATTATTAGGGACACACTTAGATTTGGATGTGATAAGCCTGATAGCTATATCTTGAAATATAACGAAAATCGGCCGATAGGCTCCATGACAGCTATACGATATATCAGTCCGATCTGGCCCGTTCCGACTTATTTAGAGAGGGCAGAAATAAGAAGCTTATGAGCAAAGTTTCATGAAGATAGCTCAATAACTAGGGGACTAATTTGAGTTGCAACAGACACGCGGACTGACTGAGTGTTCCTATAACAGCTATAGAATATAAACGTCTGAGATATTTAAATGGAAAAACTAAGGGCGGGTTACTGTATAACATTAAAAAGTATTGATAATGTGCGGTATTTCCAAAAACAAAACAGGTTTGCATACAAAAACCGTGATTTCAGCCGATTGTTCCTATGGCAGCTATATGTTATAGTGGTCGATTTTGATATAATTTTGACAGCACATTAAGAACGTAATAAGAATAGGATTTGCCAAATCTTGTTGCAATATCTTGAAAAACAACAAAAATCGGCCGATAGCTTCTATGACAGCTATACGATATATCGGTGCGATCTGGCTCTTTCCGACTTATTTACAGCCTACAGCAATAATAAGCTTGTGTGCCAAGTTTCATGAAGATAGCTCAATAACTGGGGGACTAATTTGAGTTGCAACAGACAGACGGACTGACTGATTGTTCCTATAACAGCTATAGAATATAAACGTCTGAGATATTTAAATGGAAAAACTAAGGGCGGGTTACTGTATAACATTAAAAAGTATTGATAATGTGCGGTATTTCCAAAAACAAAACAGGTTTGCATACAAAAACCGTGATTTCAGCCGATTGTTCCTATGGCAGCTATATGTTATAGTGGTCGATTTTGATATAATTTTGACAGCACATTAAGAACGTAATAAGAATAGGATTTGCCAAATCTTGTTGCAATATCTTGAAAAACAACAAAAATCGGCCGATAGCTTCTATGACAGCTATACGATATATCGGTGCGATCTGGCTCTTTCCGACTTATTTACAGCCTACAGCAATAATAAGCTTGTGTGCCAAGTTTCATGAAGATAGCTCAATAACTGGGGGACTAATTTGAGTTGCAACAGACAGACGGAGACTGACTGATTGTTCCTATAACAGCTATAGAATATAAACGTCTAAGATATTTAAATGGAAAAACTAAGGGCGGGTTACTGTATAACATTAAAAAGTATTGATAATGTGCGGTATTTCCAAAAACAAAACAGGTTTGCATACAAAAACCGTGATTTCAGCCGATTGTTCCTATGGCAGCTATATGTTATAGTGGTCCGATTTTGATACAATTTTGACAGCACATTAATCTTTGTGTTGTAAAGGATCTGTTGGTCATAAAATTTAAATAAATTTGGAAAGTTCTCATTCAAAAATGCGTTTGAATAATAGCTACATGATTTTTTGTTTAACAGCTATATGTAATAGTACTCAGGTTTCCATAAAATTGCAACATGGACCTTCATTAGGCCGATCGTTGATCGTTATAAGTTATAAAAGTTCGATTTCGAACTTTATTATTAGGGACACACTTAGATTTGGATGTGATAAGCCTGATAGCTATATCTTGAAATATAACGAAAATCGGCCGATAGGCTCCATGACAGCTATACGATATATCAGTCCGATCTGGCCCGTTCCGACTTATTTAAAGAGGGCAGAAATAAGAAGCTTGTGAGCAAAGTTTCATGAAGATAGCTCAATAACTGGGGGACTAATTTGCGTTACAATAGACAGACGGACTGACTGATTGTTCCTATAACAGCTATAGAATATAAAGTTATTTAAATGGAAAAACTAAGGGCGGGTAACTGTATAACATTAAAAAGTATTGATAATGTGCGGTATTTCCAAAAACAAAACAGGTTTGCATACAAAAACACTGATTTCAGCCGATTGTTCCTATGGCAGCTATATGTTATAATAGTCAGATTTTGATACAATTTTGACAGCACATTAAGAACGTAATAAGAATAGGATTTGCCAAATCTTGTTGCAATATCTTGAAAAACAACAAAAATCGGCCGATAGCTTCTATGACAGCTATACGATATATCGGTCCGATCTGGCTCGTTCCGACTTATTTACAGCCTACAGCAATAAGAAGCTTGTATGCCAAGTTTCATGAAGATAGCTCAAAAACTGAGAGACTAGTTTGCGTTGCAACAGACGGACGGACGGACGGACGGACGGACATCCATTTTTCGACTCCTCTGGTGATGCTGATTCAGAATATATATACTTTATAGGGTCGGGGATGTCTCCTAAGGTGCGTTGCAAACTTCTGGCTAAAATTAATATACCCTCTGCAAGGGTATAAAAAAATAAACAAGAAAGCAAGGCTACCTTCGGCTTGCCGAACGTTTCATACCCTTGCAGTTATACAAAATATAAAATATATTTGGATTGCTGCTGGTTTCTGTGGTATTTATTGAACAATTATAACAGTACAGGAAGTCAAGATTTTTACATGATTAAGGCTATGAATCAAACACCTGCTTAAAAAAATAATTCTACCTTTTTAATGCTTTTGTACATAACTGGATTTCTTATATACTTAACACAAAATGTTATGAGGAAATGTCTTTGTGTTGTAAAGGATCTGTTGGTCATAAAATATAAATAAATTTGGAAAGTTCTCATTCAAAAATGCGTTTGAATAACAGCTATATGATTTTTTGTTTAACAGCTATATGTAATAGTACTCAGGTTTCCATAAAATTGCAACATGAACCTTCATTAGGCCGATCGTTGATCGTTATAAGTTATAAAAGTTCGATTTCGAACTTTATTATTAGGGGACACACTTAGATTTGGATGTGATAAGCCTGATAGCTATATCTTGAAATATAACGAAAATCGGCCGTAGGCTCCATGACAGCTATACGATATATCAGTCCGATCTGGCCCATTCCGACTTATTTAAAGAGGGCAGAAATAAGAAGCTTATGAGCAAAGTTTCATGAAGATAGCTCAATAACTGGGGGACTAATTTGCGTTGCAACAGACAGACGGACTGACTGATTGTTCCTATAACAGCTATAGAATATAAACGTCTGAGATATTTAAATGGAAAAACTAAGGGCGGGTTACTGTATAACATTAAAAAGTATTGATAATGTGCGGTATTTCCAAAAACAAAACAGGTTTGCATACGAAAACCCTGATTTCAGCCGATTTTTCCTATGACAGCTATATGTTATAGTGGTCCGATTTTGATACAATTTTGACAGCACATTAAGAACGTAATAAGAATAGGATTTGCCAAATCTTGTTGCAATATCTTGAAAAACAACAAAAATCGGCCGATAGCTTCTATGACAGCTATACGATATATCGGTGCGATCTGATTCGTTCCGACTTATTTACAGCCTACAGCAATAATAAGCTTGTGTGCCAAGTTTCATGAAGATAGCTCAATAACTGGGGGACTAATTTGAGTTGCAACAGACAGACGGACTGACTGATTGTTCCTATTATATACTTTATAGGGTCGGAGATGTCTCCTAAGGTGCGTTGCAAACTTCTGGCTAAAATTAATATACCCTCTGCAAGGGTATAAAGATATTTAAATGGAAAAACTAAGGGCGGGTAACTGTATAACATTAAAAAGTATTGATAATGTGCGGTATTTCCAAAAACAAAACAGGTTTGCATACAAAAACACTGATTTCAGCCGATTGTTCCTATAGCAGCTATATGTTATAATAGTCAGATTTTGATACAATTTTGACAGCACATTAAGAACGTAATAAGAATAGGATTTGCCAAATCTTATTGCAATATCTTGAAAAACAACAAAAATCGGCCGATAGCTTCTATGACAGCTATACGATTTATCGGTCCGATCTGGCTCGTTCCGACTTATTTACAGCCTACAGCAATAAGAAGCTTGTATGCCAAGTTTCATGAAGATAGCTCAAAAACTGAGAGACTAGTTTGCGTTGCAACAGACGGACGGACGGACGGACGGACGGACGGACAGACGGACATCCATTTTTCGACTCCTCTGGTGATGCTGATTCAGACTATATATATACTTTATAGGGTCGGGGATGTCTCCTAAGGTGCGTTGCAAACTTCTGGCTAAAATTAATATACCCTCTGCAAGGGTATAAAAAAATAAAAAATAATTGAAAAGTGTAAACAAATTTTCAAAATTTTCACAAAATTTTTTTGTCAAATACCGTTACATTTTTGCAAAAATCGACGTTTTAAATTATTTAAAAGTGTAACGCATTTTTCAAAATTTTATTTTTGTCAACAGCCGTTAGATTTTGCCAAAGTCGACGTTTAAAATAATTGAAAAGTGTAACGCATATTTTTAAATTTTCAACAATTTTTGTATTCAAAATCCGATATATTTTCTCAAAAAACCAACGTTTAAAATTGTTCAGAAGTATTACGTATTTTTCAAAATTATCAAAATTTTATTATGTGAACAGCCGTTAGATTTTGCCAAAGTCGACAATTAAAATAATTGAAAAGTGTAACGCATATTTTTAAATTTTGAAACATTTTTTTTTGTCAAAAGCCGTTAGATATTTGCAAAAGTGGACATATAATATAACTGAAAAGTGTAAAAAATTGTTCAAAATTTAAAAAACAAAATTTTTGTCGAATACCGTTACATTTTTGCAAACATCGACATTTTAAATTATTTTAAAGTGTAACGCATTTTTCAAAATTATCAAAATTTTATTTTTGTCAACAGCCGTTAGATTTTCGCCAACGTCGACGTTTAAAATAATTGAAAAGTGTAACGCATATTTTTAAATTTTGAAACATTTTTTTTTGTCAAAAGCCGTTAGATTTTTTGCAAAAGTAGACTTATAATATTACTGAAAAGTGTAAAAAATTGTTCAAAATTTAAAAAAACAAAATTTTTGTCAAAGACCGTTACATTTTTGCAAAAATCGACGTTTTAAATTATTTAAAAGTGTAACGCATTTTTCAAAATTTTATTTTTGTCAACAGCCGTTAGATTTTGCCGAAGTCGACGATTAAAATAATTGAAAAGTGAAACGCATATTTTTAAATTTTGAAAAAAAATTTTTTTTATCAAAAGCGGTTAATTTTTTGCAAAAGTGGACATTTATAATTACTGAAAGATGTAAAAAAATTTTCAAAATTTTCAAACGAATTTTTAAGTCAAATACCATTACATTTTTGCAAAATTTGTCAAAATTATCCAAATATTATTTTTGTCAATAGCCGTTAGATTTTCGCCAAAGTCGACGTTTAAAATAATTGAAAAGTGTAACGCGAATTTTTATTTAATTTTTTAAATTTTTTTTTTTTTTTCAAAAGCAAAATTTTATTTTTGTCAACAGTCGTTAGATTTTCGACAAAGTCGACGTTTAAAATAATTGAAAAGTGTAACGCCATTTTTAAATTTTTAAACATTTTTTTTTGTCAAAAGCCGTTAGATTTTTGCAAAAGTGGACATATCAACTTACTGAAAAGTGTAAAAATTGTTCAAAATTTAAAAAAAAAAAAATTTTGTCAAATACCGTTACATTTTTGCAAAAATCGACGTTTTAAATTGTTTAAAAGTGTAACGCATTTTTCAAAATTTTTATTTTTGTCAACAGCCGTTAGATTTTGCCAAAGTCGACTATTAAAATAATTGAAAAGTGTAAAAAATTTTTAAAATTTTCAAAAAATTTTTTTTTGTCAAATACCGTTACATTTTTGCAAAAATCGACGTTTTAAATTATTTAAAAGTGTAACGCATTTTCAAATCAAAATTTTTTTATGTCAACAGCCATTAGATTTTGCCAAAGTCGACGTTTAAAATAATTGAAAAGTGTAACGCATATTTTTCAAAATTTTCAACAATTTTTTTTTGTCAAAAACCGTTAGATTTTCTCAAAAAGCCAACGTTTAAAATTGTTGAAAAGTGTAACGCATATTTTTCAAAATTATGAAAAATTTTATTTTGTCAACAGCCGTTAGATTTTGCCAAAGTCGACAAATAAAATAATTGAAAAGTGTAAAAAATTGTTCAAAATTAAAAAAAAAAAAAAATTTTGTCAAATACCGTTACATTTTTGCAAAAATCGACGTTTTAAATTGTTTAAAAGTGTAACGCATTTTTCAAAATTTCAAAATTTTATTTTTGTCAACAGCCGTTAGATTTTGCCAAAGTCGACGTTTAAAATAATTGAAAAGTGTGAATCGCATATTTTTAAATTTTGAAAAAAATTTTTTTTAATCAAAAGCCGTTAATTTTTTGCAAAAGTGGACATTTATAATTACTGAAAATGTAAAAAAAAATTTTCAAACTAAGTTTTTAAGTCAATTACCATTACATTTTTGCAAAATTTGTCAAAATTATCAAAATATTATTTTTGTCAACAGCCGTTAGATTTTCGCCAAAGTCGACGTTTAAAATAATTGAAAAGTGTAACGGCATATTTTTAAATTTTGAAAAATTTTTTTTTGTCAAAAGCCGTTAAGATTTTTGCAAAAGTGGACATATAATATTACTGAAATATTGTAAAAAATTGTTCAAAATTTAAAAACAAAATTTTTGTCAAATACCGTTACATTTTTTGAAAACATCGACATTTTAAATTTTAAAAGTGTAACAAATTTTTCAAAATTATCAAAATTTTATTTTTGTCAACAGCCGTTAGATTTTGCCAAAGTCGACGATTAAAATAATTGAAAAGTGAATGGCATATTTTTTAAATTTTGAAAAAATTTTTTTTATCAAAAGCCGTTAATTTTTTGCAAAAGTGGACATTTATAATTACTGAAAATGTAAAAATTAAAAAAATTTTCAAACAAGTTTTTAAGTCAAATACCATTACATTTTTGCAAAATTTGTCAAAATTATTAAAAATATTATTTTTGTCAACAGCCGTTAGATTTTCGCCAAAGTCGACGTTTAAAATAATTGAAAAGTGTAGTGCATATTTTTAATTTTTTATTTTTAAATGAATTTAAAATATTGAAAGGTTAAATTTTGAATTTTTTATCAAAAGCCTTAAATTTTTTTGCAAAAGTGGTCATTAATTATTTTGCAAAAATTAAATTAAATTTTCAAACAAAGTTTTAAGTATTTTATTTTGCAAAATTTGTACACATTTTTCAAAATTATCAAAATTTTATTTTTGTCAACAGCCGTTAGATTTTCGCCAAAGTCGACGTTTAAAATAATTGAAAAGTGTAACGCATATTTTTAATTTTATTTTGAAAATTTTTTTTTATCAAAAGCCGTTAATTTTTTGCAAAAGTGGACATTTATAATTACTGACTGAAAAAATATTTTAAAAATTTTCAAACAAATTTTTAAGTCAAATACCGTTACATTTTTGCAAAATTTCGTCAAAATTATCAAAATATTATTTTTGTCAACAGCCGTTAGATTTTCGCCAAAGTCGACGTTTAAAATAATTGAAAAGTGTAACGCATATATTTAAATTTTGAAACATTTTTTTTGTCAAAAGCCGTTAGTTTTTGAAAAAGTGGACATATAATATTACTGAAAAGTGTAAAAAAATTGTTCAAAATTTAAAAAACAAATTTTTTGTCAAATACCGTTACATTTTTGCAAACATCGACATTTTAATTTATTTAAAAGTGTAACGCATTTTTCAAAATTATCAAAATTTTATTTTTGTCAACAGCCGTTAGATTTTGCCAAAGTCGACGTTTAAAATAATTGAAAAGTGAAAGTGTACGCATATTTTTAAATTTTGAAAAAAATTTTTTTTTATCAAAAGCCGTTAATTTTTTGCAAAAGTGGACATTTATAATTACTGAAAAATGTAAAAAAAATTTTCAAATTTCAAGTTTTTAGGAGTCAAATACCATTACATTTTTGCAAAATTTGTCAAAATTATGAAAAATATTATTTTTGTCAACAGCCGTTAGATTTTCGCCAAAGTCGACGTTTAAAATAATTGAAAAGTGTAACGCATATTTTTAAATTTTGAAACATTTTTTTTTTGTCAAAAGCCGTTAGATTTTTGCAAAAGTGGACATATAATATTACTGAAATGTGTAAAAAATTGTTCAAAATTTAAAAAACAAAATTTTTGTCAAATACCGTTACATTTTTGCAAACATCGACATTTTAAATTATTTAAAAGTGTAACGCATTTTTCAAAAATATCAAAATTTTATTTTTGGCAACAGCCGTTAGATTTTGCCAAAGTCGACGATTAAAATAATTGAAAAGTGAATGGCATATTTTTAAATTTTGAAAAAATTTATTTTTATCAAAAGCCGTTAATTTTTTGCAAAAGTGGACATTTATAATTACTGAAAAATGTAAAAAAAATTTCAAAATTTTCAAACATATTTTTAAGTCGAATACCGTTACATTTTTGCAAAATTTGTCAAAATTATGAAAAATATTATTTTTGTCAACAGCCGTTAGATTTTCGCCAAAGTCGACGTTTAAAATAATTGAAAAGTGTAACGCATATTTTTAAATTTTGAAACATTTTTTTTTTGTCAAAAGCCGTTAGATTTAGTGGACATATAATATTACTGAAATGTGTAAAAAATTGTTCAAAATTTAAAAAACAAAATTTTTGTCAAATACCGTTACATTTTTGCAAACATCGACATTTTAAATTATTTAAAAGTGTAACGCATTTTTCAAAAATATCAAAATTTTATTTTTGGCAACAGCCGTTAGATTTTGCCAAAGTCGACGATTAAAATAATTGAAAAGTGAATGGCATATTTTTAAATTTTGAAAAAATTTATTTTTATCAAAAGCCGTTAATTTTTTGCAAAAGTGGACATTTATAATTACTGAAAAATGTAAAAAAATTTTCAAACAAGTTTTTAAGTCAAATACCATTACATTTTTGCAAAATTTGTCAAAATTATCAAAATATTATTTTTGTCAACAGCCGTTAGATTTTCGCCAAAGTCGACGTTTAAAATAATTGAAAAGTGTAACGCATATTTTTAAATTTTGAAACATTTTTTTTTTGTCAAAAGCCGTTAGATTTAGTGGACATATAATATTACTGAAATGTGTAAAAAATTGTTCAAAATTTAAAAAACAAAATTTTTGTCAAATACCGTTACATTTTTGCAAACATCGACATTTTAAATTATTTAAAAGTGTAACGCATTTTTCAAAAATATCAAAATTTTATTTTTGGCAACAGCCGTTAGATTTTGCCAAAGTCGACGATTAAAATAATTGAAAAGTGAATGGCATATTTTTAAATTTTGAAAAAAATTTTTTTTTATCAAAAGCCGTTAATTTTTTGCAAAAGTGGACATTTATAATTACTGAAAAATGTAAAAAAATTTTCAAACAAGTTTTTAAGTCAAATACCATTACATTTTTGCAAAATTTGTCAAAATTATCAAAATATTATTTTTGTCAACAGCCGTTAGATTTTCGCCAAAGTCGACGTTTAAAATAATTGAAAAGTGTAACGCATATTTTTAAATTTTGAAACATTTTTTTTTTGTCAAAAGCCGTTAGATTTAGTGGACATATAATATTACTGAAATGTGTAAAAAATTGTTCAAAATTTAAAAAACAAAATTTTTGTCAAATACCGTTACATTTTTGCAAACATCGACATTTTAAATTATTTAAAAGTGTAACGCATTTTTCAAAAATATCAAAATTTTATTTTTGGCAACAGCCGTTAGATTTTGCCAAAGTCGACGATTAAAATAATTGAAAAGTGAATGGCATATTTTTAAATTTTGAAAAAATTTATTTTTATCAAAAGCCGTTAATTTTTTGCAAAAGTGGACATTTATAATTACTGAAAAATGTAAAAAAATTTTCAAACAAGTTTTTAAGTCAAATACCATTACATTTTTGCAAAATTTGTCAAAATTATCAAAATATTATTTTTGTCAACAGCCGTTAGATTTTCGCCAAAGTCGACGTTTAAAATAATTGAAAAGTGTAACGCATATTTTTAAATTTTGAAAAATTTTTTTTTGTCAAAAGCCGTTAATTTTTTGCTAAAAGTGGACATTTATAATTACTGAAAAATGTAAAAAATTTTAAAATTTTATTTTTCAACACCGTTATTTTCAAGTCGCGATTAAAATAATTGAAAAGTAAGCTATTTTTAAATTTTGAAAAAATTTTTTTTATCAAAAGCCGTTAATTTTTTGCAAAAGTGGACATTTATAATTACTGAAAAATGTAAAAAAAATTTAAAATTTTCAAACATAGTTTTTAAGTCAAATACCGTTACATTTTTGCAAAATTTGTCAAAATTATGAAAAATATTATTTTTGTCAACAGCCGTTAGATTTTCGCCAAAGTCGACGTTTAAAATAATTGAAAAGTGTAACGCATATTTTTAAATTTTGAAAATTTTTTCTTTGTCAAAAGCCGTTAGATTTTTGCAAAAGTGGACATATAATATTACTGAAAAGTGTAAAAAATTGTTCAAAATTTAAAAAACAAAATTTTTGTCAAATACCGTTACATTTTTGCAAACATCGACATTTTAAATTATTTAAAAGTGTAACGCATTTTTCAAAAATATCAAAATTTTATTTTTGGCAACAGCCGTTAGATTTTGCCAAAGTCGACGATTAAAATAATTGAAAAGTGAATGGCATATTTTTAAATTTTGAAAAAATTTATTTTTATCAAAAGCCGTTAATTTTTTGCAAAAGTGGACATTTATAATTACTGAAAAATGTAAAAAAAAATTTTCAAACAAGTTTTTAAGTCAAATACCATTACATTTTTGCAAAATTTGTCAAAATTATCAAAATATTATTTTTGTCAACAGCCGTTAGATTTTCGCCAAAGTCGACGTTTAAAATAATTGAAAAGTGTAACGCATATTTTTAAATTTTGAAAATTTTTTCTTTGTCAAAAGCCGTTAGATTTTTGCAAAAGTGGACATATAATATTACTGAAAAGTGTAAAAAATTGTTCAATATTTAAAAAAATTTTTGTCAATACCGTTACATTTTTGCAAACATCGACATTTTAAATTATTTAAAAGTGTAACCCATTTTTCAAAAAATATCAAAATTTTTTCAATTTAAAGATGACTACTGCCACTCTTACTTAAAAGCCGACCTAAATAGTTTTCATTCCTGGTGTTGTGCAAATTTCTTAAACCTGAACAGCTCCAAATGCAAGCTGATGACATTCTATCGAGCCAGTCCAAAGTACGTTTCCTACACTCTTTGTGGTTGTGTCTTAGAAAGAATTACTCTAGTTGATGATCTTGGGGTCCGTTTGGACCGAAAACTAAAGTTTTCCGAACATATTTCCCATATGGTCAATAAAGCCATGGGTGTGCTTGGCTTTATTAAGAGATGGTCTAAGGAGTTTGACGATCCTTATGTAACAAAGACCCTCTACACCTCACTTGTTCGTCCAATTCTGGAATATGGATCATGCGTATGGTGTCCCCAGTACACTACTCACAAAAACCGCATTGAATCTGTAAAAAAAAAAATTTTAATTTTCGCCTTACGAGGCCTTAACTGGTACGTAAATTTAAGACTTCCTTCCTATGGCAGTAGACTTCTACTACTTAACTTACCTTCTCTAGCTAATCGTAGAACCATGCTGGGTGTAGTATTTATTAATAACCTCATCCAAGGTGACATTGACAATGTTGACCTGGTTAGCCAGCTACACTTTTCTGTCCCTTGTAGATTAACACGTAATTACTTACCACTAACCCTTCCTAATTGTAGGTCGAACTATGCCCTTCACGATCCGTTTAGGGTATTATGTTCTGACTATAATAATCTGTACTTTCTTTCATCTAACGCTTCCTCTGTTGCATGCCTAAAATTTGAAATTTTGTCCTACCTTTCTAGAAATTAAGTAATCTTTCCTCGAAAATCTTTTCTATCTCGGTATCTTTGCATGCCCGCGTTCTCTATTTCGCGTTTCGCGTTTCGAGTCGTACGTCAGACGACTGTGCCCCTCGGTCGGTTGGGCGGGAGGTGGACATTCGCTGTGACTGGGATCCGCGCGTAACAAGCATCGGCTTGGTTTTGCAAGGACCACTTGATTATACATTCATTGTATCAACGTCCAAAAAAAAAAATAATTGAAAAGTGAAACGCATATTTTTAAATTTTGAAAAAATTTTTTTTATCAAAAGCCGTTAATTTTTTTGCAAAAGTGGAAATTTTTAATTACTGAAAAATGTAAAAAAAATTTCAAAATTTTCAAACAAATTTTTAATTCAAATACCATAACATTTTTGCAAAACTTGTCAAAATTATCAAAATATTATTTTTGTCAAGAGCGGTTAGATTTTCGCCAAAGTCGACGTTTAAAATAATTGAAAAGTGTAACTTTTATTTTAATTTGTAACGCATATTTTTAAATTTTGAAAAAATTGGTAATTCATACCTTTGCAGTTATACAAAATATAAAATATATTTGGATTGCTGCTGGTTTCTGTGGTATTTATTGAACAATTATAACAGTACAGGAAGTCAAGATTTTTACATGATTAAGGCTATGAATCAAACACCTGCTTCGAAAAAAAATAATTCTACCTTTTTAATGCTTTTGTATATACCTGGATTTCTTATATACTTAACACAAAATGTTATGAGGAAATGTCTTTGTGTTGTAAAGGATCTGTTGGTCATAAAATATAAATAAATTTGGAAAGTTCTCATTCAAAAATGCGTTTGAATAACAGCTACAAGATTTTTTGTTTAACAGCTACATGTAATAGTACTCAGATTTCCATAAAATTGCAACATGAACCTTCATTAGGCCCATCGTTGATCGTTATAAGTTATAAAAGTTCGATTCCGAACTTTATTATTGGATGTGGTAAGCCTGATAGCTATATCTTGAAATATAACGAAAATCGGCCGATAGGCTCCATGACAGCTATACGATATATCAGTCCCATCTGGCCCGTTCCGACTTATTAAAACAGGGCAGAAATAAGAAGCTTGTGAGCAAAGTTTCATGAAGATAGCTCAATAACTGGGGGACTAATTTGAGTTGCAACAGACAGACGGACTGACGGATTGTTCCTATAACAGCTATAGAATATAAACGTCTGAGATATTTAAATGGAAAAACTAAGGGCGGGTTACTGTATAACATTAACAAGAAAGCAAGGCTACCTTCGGCTTGCCGAAGGTTTCATACCCTTGCAGTTATACAAAATATAAAATATATTTGGATTGCTGCTGGTTTCTGTGGTATTTATTGAACAATTATAACAGTACAGGAAGTCAAGATTTTTACATGATTAAGGCTATGAATCAAACACCTGCTTCGAAAAAAAATAATTCTACCTTTTTAATGCTTTTGTATATACCTGGATTTCTTATATACTTAACACAAAATGTTATGAGGAAATGTCTTTGTGTTGTAAAGGATCTGTTGGTCATAAAATATAAATAAATTTGGAAAGTTCTCATTCAAAAATGCGTTTGAATAACAGCTACATGATCTTTTGTTTAACAGCTATAAGTTAACAACCGATAATGTAACATCTCTTAGCAACTAAGTAGCTCTGTATAAATAATGCTGACACGCCAGAAATGGGTTCAGCGCTCCGCGCATAGAACGTCCGGCAGCGGAAAGTTGACACTTCTCATTCGGAGTGTTGCTTCACGCTGCAAGGAATGCTGAGTCGGCTTTGACGACTCGTCTTGGTGGCGCGATGCATTGCTAGGAGGGTAAACTTAGCTCGATGTTTTGCCTACAGTTTAGTTTCAGTTTTGTATCCAATAAATTCAGAACGTGCTCCGGCTCACAGCCGCAAATAATAAGTGTCTTTATTATTCACATTGCTACGCCACAAGGCTAGCCATCAAACTTAAGAGGGCGAAGTCAAGCCCTCCAACATAATCATCGGAGGAAAACTCCACAGACGCAAACGTCTAATCACCGCTAAACTTGAGAGAGAAGTCTCTGGATCAACGCGGGAAACTACTACTTATATAATTGGCGCCCAACTGCAATTCGAACTCAACAACTGATTTAACAGGGTAGTTAAGTTAGAAATCATGTAAGTTTTACATTTGACTTCTTCGACACGACTCAAGAAATCTCATAAAAGAAAGAATTCGTTTAACTGGCCACGTAATAGTTGTGCTTTGTGTAAATCAGTTTCAAAAGCTTTGCATATTTTTGGCAGAGCAAATTCTCATTGCATACCTTATTAAAAAATAAGTGCTGCATACTTTTGGAAAAGCTGAAAAATTTCATTGCATACCCCTCTTAATAAAAACTATTGCATACCTTTATCAAAATAAGTGCTGCATACTTTTGTAAAACCCAAAATTTTCATTGCATACCCCTTTTAATAAAAACTATTGCATACCTATTATCAAAATATTATTGCATACTTTTAACAAATAAATAATTGTTGCATACCCTATAAATAATTATGGCATATTTTGGTATAATTTTTTTTTGTTTTGTGCATACTTTTTCTTGCCATACCTTTTAGCCGATCAATTGTGCTCGGCAACAGTGTATTTGTGTTGTGCCAACCAACAACCAATGAGTTGGGCACATACCTACAGAAGTGTTAAGGTCGAATACGAAAGCGAGGATAGCTGGGAGGAGGAGCAAGTAGGCCAAACAGTAGGTCAGCCGTTAGACAGTGCCCCGGTAGATAATACCATGGACCCCAGTCAAATTCAAGCTCTTATCGACAATGCCGTCAGACAGGCATTGTCGCAACAGCAGTCCCAGTTTCAGACCCAACTAAATGCCCTAGCTGCTTGGGTACAGAGTTTGCAGGTGGAAGCACCGCAAATCATAACGTATGAAAAAGTTTCTGTTAATCCCGATGTTAGGTGCGATATACCCCTAGACATAATAAAGTCCGTACCAGAGTTCTCCGGTACCCAAGACGAGTATGTGGCCTGGGGACAATCGGCCATATACGCCTACGAGCTTTTCAAGCCATACAACGGCAGCAGTGCTCACTATCAGGCTGTTGCCATATTAAGGAACAAAATCCGTGGCGCGGCTGGAGCCTTGCTCGTATCCCACAATACGGTATTGAACTTTGATGCCATTTTGGCCAGATTAGACTGCACGTACTCAGATAAAACATCCTTACGCCTGTTGAGGCAAGGATTGGAAATGGTTAGGCAGGGAGACCTACCATTAATGCAGTATTACGATGAGGTTGAGAAAAAGCTAACGCTTGTCACCAACAAAATCGTAATGACGCATGAACAAGAGGGTGCTGACCTGCTTAACGCTGAGGTCAGAGCCGACGCCCTGCATGCTTTTATTTCAGGGCTCAAAAAGACCCTTAGAGCTGTGGTCTTCCCGGCCCAACCAAAAGACTTGCCATCTGCACTGGCTTTAGCTAGAGAAGCAGAAGCAAGCATAGAGAGTCGTTTCCAGGGTAAACCCAATAAAGATAAAAGGAAAGAACAGAGACAGGACAAAAACCCGCACTTCGTCAAACGTCAGAAAAATAACGCTAACGGACAAACCAATAGTGACAATCAGGCGCAAGCTCCCCAGCCAATGGAGATCGATACGTCCTCCAGGTTTAGGCAGCGCACTGAGCACAACAACAATCACCCCAATGAGTCGAACGCGTTTAAGAGGAGAAATTCCTCAGAACGCTCGACAGGTCCGAGACGTCAACGTCTTAACAATGTTGTTCAAGAAACCTCAAAAGCTAAAGACCCTAAGGCAAAAGACCCCAAACAGGAGTACGAGAAAGCAGCAAAGGATGCTGTCGAGGAAATAGATAGTGACAATGAGTACGCTCCAAGTGATGACTCATTAAATTTTTTAGGGGACGCTCCCGGTTGCCGTTCATTGAGCGACGGTTGGCTGGGAGAACACTAAAGATGCTGATTGACACCGGCGCGGCAAAAAATTACATTAAGCCCGTAAAGGAGCTAAAAAATGTAATGCCGGTCGCCAGTCCGTTCTCGGTGAACTCTATACATGGCTCCACCGAAATCAAACAAAAGTGCTTGATGAAGGTCTTCAAGCACACCTCCCCATTTTTCCTATTGAAGTCCCTCACTTCGTTCGACGCTATCATAGGTTTGGACCTGTTAACACAGGCCGGAGTAAAGTTGAACCTAGCAGAGGACTCTTTAGAGTATCAGGGCGTTCGTGAAAAACTGCACTATTTCAGCTGCCCTAGTGTGAATTTCACTGACGTAAATGACATTGTGGTACCTGCCTCCATTAAAAAGGAGTTCAAGGACACAATTCTGAGAAGGAAAACGGCCTTCTCTACGTCCCATGAAGCTCTCCCTTTCAACACCGCTGTCACTGCCACAATTCGTACAGTAGACAACGAACCGGTGTACTCGAGAGCCTACCCAAATCTTATGGGTGTTTCCGACTTCGTGAACAACGAGGTCAAACAATTGCTGAAAGACGGCATTATCAGGCCCTCAAGGTCTCCTTATAACAGCCCGACCTGGGTTGTTGATAAAAAGGGGACTGATGCCTTCGGGAACCCAAATAAGAGGTTGGTCATCGACTTTAGGAAGCTTAATGAGCGAACTATTCCTGACCGCTACCCGATGCCTAGCATTCCCATGATTCTAGCGAATCTGGGCAAGGCAAAGTTCTTCACTACCCTTGACCTGAAGTCAGGGTATCATCAAATTTACCTCGCGGAACACGACCGCGAGAAGACGTCGTTCTCAGTGAATGGCGGCAAATATGAATTTTGCCGCCTACCGTTCGGCTTGAGAAATGCAAGCAGCATTTTTCAAAGAGCCCTAGACGATGTGCTAAGAGAGCAGATCGGGAAGATATGTTACGTCTATGTAGATGACGTCATAATTTTCTCAGAAAACGAGTCCGACCATGTCCGCCACATCGATACAGTACTAAAATGCCTGATCGATGCCAATATGAGAGTAAGCCAGGAGAAAACTAGGTTCTTTAAAGAAAGTGTAGAATACCTCGGCTTCATTGTCAGTAAGGACGGAACTAAATCCGACCCAGAAAAGGTAAAAGCCATTCAGGAATACCCTGAACCAAATAGCGTCTACAGTGTTAGATCTTTCCTTGGTTTAGCCAGCTACTACAGAGTCTTCATCAAAGACTTTGCTGCCATAGCTCGTCCGATAACAGATATCCTAAAAGGAGAGAACGGTTCAGTAAGTAGGCACATGTCCAAGAGGATTAGTGTTGAGTTTAATGAAACTCAACGCAATGCATTTCAAAGGCTTCGTAACATTCTGGCATCAGAAGATGTCATTCTCAAATACCCTGACTTCAAAAAGCCCTTTGACCTCACCACAGATGCGTCTGCAAGTGGCATCGGTGCAGTCCTATCCCAAGAGGGTAGGCCGATCACCATGATTTCCCGTACCCTTAAACAGGCAGAGCAAAACTATGCCACTAATGAAAGGGAACTACTTGCCATTGTATGGGCCCTAGGTAAATTGCAGAACTTCCTGTACGGCTCTAGGGAAATCAACATTTTTACCGACCACCAACCTCTCACGTTCGCAGTTGCCGACAGGAACACGAACGCCAAAATAAAGAGGTGGAAATCTTACATAGACCAGTACAATGCCAAGATCTTTTACAAGCCTGGCAAGGAAAACTTCGTGGCAGATGCCCTCTCTAGGCAGAATCTTAATGCCTTACAGAACGAGCCTCAGTCAGACGCTGCGACTATTCACAGCGAACTTTCCCTGACCTATACGGTCGAAGCCACAGACAAACCATTAAATTGCTTCAGAAACCAAATTATTCTGGAGGCAGCACGTTTCCCGCTTAAGCGAAACCTAGTGCTGTTCCGAGGCAAATCTCGCCACTTGATCAGTTTTACTGACAAGAGCTGCCTGTTAAAAACCCTCAAAGAAGTGGTAAATCCCGATGTCGTGAACGCTATTCACTGCGACCTGCCCACGCTAGCCAGCTTCCAACACGACCTCATCTCCCACTTCCCAGCCACCCAATTCCGGCACTGTAAAAATGTCGTGTTAGATATAACCGACAAAAACGAACAGCTTGAAATCGTTACTGCTGAGCACAACCGTGCTCACAGAGCAGCACAGGAAAATATTAAACAAGTCCTTCGGGATTATTATTTTCCTAAAATGGGCAGTTTAGCAAAGGAAGTGGTAGCTAACTGTAGAGTCTGCACCCAA
>JAECXD010000988.1:0-20114 GCA_018151445.1 Zaprionus inermis
AAGTTACTTTTAAATTATTATTTTAAAGCCAAACGCCGATTGTTTGCAATTATAAAGTAAAAAGCGGGGGAGCAGAAAAAAAACGCGTCCGTTCACTTGGAAGAGATAAGATACAAAAAAATAAATATAAGTTGCCGCGGCACACAGGAGTTGAACTACCATCACCACTAGACCACTGCATTTCTTACGCGATGACCGATAAAATTGCACTATGAATATTTACGGTGCACATAATTAAAAAAAAGTTGCCACATAATTAAAAAAAAAAAAAAAAAAAAAATTGCCACCTAATTAAAAAAAAGTTGTCTGCTGCTGGAGTTGAACTCGGGTACTAACATTAGGAAAAACCGACATAAGCACATGGCCACAGGGTAATACTATTTCTTGTATATCTTTTTCATTTATCAGCCGATCTTATTGAAACTTTACCAACACACCCGCATGGTGGTTTTTATCACATGTATAAAAAATAATTGCTGTAGAGCTATATTTGCATTCGGCTTTTTTCGATTTATGGGGCGGATGGAGGCGTGGCAAAAATCCAAAATAAACTTGATCTGCGTGCAGAATTAACACATATTATCTCCAAATTTGGTAGCTCTAGCTCTTATAATAGCTGAGATCTAGGTTTTCACAAGGACGGACAGACAGACAGACGGACAAATGGACATGGCTATATCGACTCGGCTGTTCATGCTGATTCAGCAAACATATCGGCCATGGCTTGGTCGGTATCTGCAGTGGTATTTTCAAACGACAACTTTGAAGGATAGACAAAAGATTTACGCTTCATATTAACAAAACTATAAAACTGTTTAGGGTTCTCATAGAACTTAGACCTACAACGAGCTAGATAGTTTTTATAACATTTCGCATTAAGGACCGAGAAATTTAATCTTGCAGTCAAAAAACGGGAAAAAGTTAAACTGCAATTATTAATTTTATATTTTTTGAATAAACTTGATTTTTAAATTTTTAAGGCGAGATAGCTCTTTTGTAAACCAAGGTGGGTTACTCGAGCATGTCTGATAGAAACGCGGTACACAAATATCAAAGAAAGAGTCAATGGTCTTATAAAATATGCTTACCGCCACTGAAATATCAGTAGTCTAGTAAAGCTCTGACCAGTCGCAGTTGGAAAGTAAGAAGTTCAATAATACAAAGTCAGCGTATACGTTTGCACAGTTTTTCGTATTTAACAAAACATTTACCTAGATCAAAAGAGATATATCTAGTTTGCGAAACTATTCCGTGAAAACACGTCTACTCTCGATGAGTGCAACAATAATAATGAGCTTTTATTGGCATATGTTTATCCTTCATTATATGTATGTATGCTGTTCGCAAACAGCTCTTATATATATATATATATGTTTATGTATGTTTTTTTTTTTTTAATTCGTTACAGAGGAAAATAAAATCTTCGAAAGATACCATCTACCCTCCAAGTAGGGTTATCATTAGTCGCCATTTACGACAAGCCGAGCTGGCTGAGTTAGTATTCTCGTCCCGCCACCACACGGGAATTTGCATCATCATTCAGCCTCCATCTCTGTTGGCCATCTCATCGGCTTCATAATATTAATTATAGTACGGTGCCCTAATTCCCATGACTCCCTGTCTGCCATCATTTTTGACAAAAGCCCTCTTGGGCTGAGAGGGTCTCCGGACAGCGCCACAAGCTGTTCTCTTTCCGCATGGAACCTCTAGCAGTGTAGAAGGACGTGTTCTGCTGATTCAACCGCGTCAGTGCAGAAGAGGCACTGCGGTGTTTCTATGTGGCGGAACCGAAACAGGTACGCACGGAAACAGCCGTGATCCGTGAGGAACTGGGTCAGGTGGTAGTCAAGGACTTTGTGTTGACACTCTACCCATACCAAGAGTTCAGGGACGAGCTGGTAGGTCCATCTCCCACGTTCCGATGATTGCCATCTGGTCTGCCATTCTCCAAGCAGCAACCTTTGGGCCTCAACACGAGTAATGCCATGACGTGTTAGGCCAAGTGACCTGATCTCCAGGTCAATTGGAGGCATGTCTGACAGGGCTAGAGCTGCGTCCTCGGATATTGTTCTAAACTCTCTAACGAGCCGAAGGGCCATAGTCCGAACCAATGATCGTGCACTTTTTGGTGTACGAACGTTTAATGGAGACACTGCTCCAGGTTGGCGCGGCATAGAGAAGCGTTGCCTTTGCCACTGCCACCAGCAGCTTCCTAGCAGGTAGTTTGGGTCCTCCCACGTTGGGCATAAGTCTCGCTAGAGCAGCTTATGCGAGAGCTGCCATTCTGCTTGCATAGCTTGCGTGTTCCTTGAACGTGAGCCTACGGTCTATCAATACTCCCAGGTATTTAAGTGAATCAGTTGACACCACTTGTATTCCGTTAACGGAGACCTGCATGGTCTCCACGGCTTTTCTGCTGCTCAGGAGAACTGCTTCGGTTTTGTGTGCCGCGATCTTAAGGCCTGCCTTATCGAGCCAGTCGATGGTCGATCGGATTGTCGCATTGCATTTGCTCTGCAGTTCAGACAACGTCGTCCGGAAAGCAATGTAGCTCAGCTCCTTCTGGTTTGCTGATGCCCAGGATCCCATTATACATAATATTCCATAGGATCGGACCAAGCACCGAGCCTTGTGGAACTCCTGACGAGACTCTGTAATATCTCGGACCAGCTGCCGTATCGTAGCAAAGGATACGGTCCGAGTTTTGCCGAGTTGAAGGCGTTCTTCACGTCCAGAGTGACGATTGCGCAGTACTCCTTTCTCCCACCTAACCGCCGTTGAGAGCATCCCTCGCTATGTTCTCCACCGCAGAGAGTGCATCTGGGGTACTTCTTCCCTTTCGGAAGCCGTATTGTCGCATCCCTAGTCCATACGGGCTCTCGGTTGTGATTTCTATCCGTGTATACAGTATGCGTTCGAAGAGCTTTCCCAGAATATCCAACATGCATAGAGGTCGGTAGTCGCTTGCAGGATGCGCTGACCCTTTCCCCTTGTCTTTTCCACTGCTTGGGGAAGACTCCGTCAAGTAGGCACTGCTGGAATCCCTCAAGATTTCCGGTCTGGCCAGCGCCACTTGGCCTTGTTGGGCTTAATTATTTTTGCTGCCTCTAGGACTTCTTCTACGGTGACCTCCGGAAAGGGAGTGGCTGTGGATTCTGCTCTTGGCTGCCATAAGGTGGTCTACGTAGGGAACAGTTCCGACACAATACTGGACAGTATCTCGGGGTCATCCGGAGTACTCTCTCTCTTGCTCAGTTTTTACGTTACAAGCTTATAAGCTAGACCCCAAGGGTCGTCGTCTATACAATCCAGCAGATCCTTATAGGCACGCGCTTTGATACAATGATACAATGAATGTATAATCAAGTGGTCCTTGCAAAACCAAGCCGATGCTTGTTACGCGCGGATCCCAGACACAGCGAATGTCCACCTCCCGCCCAGCCGACCGAGGGGCACAGTCATCTGACGTACGACTCGAAACGCGAAACGCGAAATAGTGAACGCGGGCATGCAAAGATACCGTCATAGAAAATAATTTCGAGGAAAGATTACTTAATTTCTAGATAGGTAGGACAAAATTTCAAATTTTAGGCATGCAACAGAGGAAGCTAGAAGAGGAAGTTAGAAGAGAGAAAGTAAAGATTATTATAGTCAGAACATAATACTCTTAACGGATCGTGAATGGCGTAGTTCGACCTTCAATTGGAAAGAGTTAGTGGTAAGTAATTACGTGTTAATGTACAAGGGACAGAAAAGTGTAGCTGGCTAACCAGGTCAACACTGTCAATGTCACCTTGGATGAGGTTATTAATAAATACTACACCCAGCATGGTTATACGATTAGCTAGAGAAGGTAAGTTAAGTAGTAGAAGTCTACTGCCATAGGAAGGAAGTCTTAAATTTACGTCCCAGTTAAGGCCTCGTAAGGCGAAAATTAAAAAAAATTTTTGTACAGATTCAATGCGGTTTTTGTGAGTAGTGTACTGCGGACACCATACGCATGATCCATATTCCAGAATTGGACGAACAAGTGAGGTGTAGAGGGTCTTGATCTGCGTGCAGAATTAACACATATTATCTCCAAATTTGGTAGCTCTAGCTCTTATAATAGCTGAGATCTAGGTTTTCACAAGGACGGACAGACAGACAGACGGACAAATGGACATGGCTATATCGACTCGGCTGTTCATGCTGATTCAGCAAACATATCGGCCATGGCTTGGTCGGTATCTGCAGTGGTATTTTCAAACGACAACTTTGAAGGATAGACAAAAGATTTACGCTTCATATTAACAAAACTATAAAACTGTTTAGGGTTCTCATAGAACTTAGACCTACAACGAGCTAGATAGTTTTTATAACATTTCGCGTTAAGGACAGAGAAATTTAATCTTGCAGTCAAAAAACGGGAAAAAGCTAAACTGCAATTATTAATTTTATATTTTTTGAATAAACTTGATTTTAAATTTTTAAGGCGAGATAGCTCTTTTGTAAACCAAGGTGGGTTACTCGAGCATGTCTGATAGAAACGCGGTACACAAATATCAAAGAAAGAGTCAATGGTCTTATAAAATATGCTTACCGCCACTGAAATATCAGTAGTCTAGTAAAGCTCTGACCAGTCGCAGTTGGAAAGTAAGAAGTTCAATAATACAAAGTCAGCGTATACGTTTGCACAGTTTTTCGTATTTAACAAAACATTTACCTAGATCAAAAGAGATATATCTAGTCTGCGAAACTATTCCGTGAAAACACGTCTACTCTCGATGAGTGCAACAATAATAATGAGCTTTTATTGGCATATGTATATGCTGTTCGCAAACAGCTCTTATATATATATATATATGTTTATGTATGTTTTTTTTTTTTTTAATTCGTTACAGAGGAAAATAAAATCTTCGAAAGATACCATCTACCCTCCAAGTAGGGTTATCATTAGTCGCCATTTACGACAAGCCGAGCTGGCTGAGTTAGTATTCTCGTCCCGCCACCACACGGGAATTTGCATCATCATTCAGCCTCCATCTCTGTTGGCCATCTCATCGGCTTCATAATATTAATTATAGTACGGTGCCCTAATTCCCATGACTCCCTGTCTGCCATCATTTTTGACAAAAGCCCTCTTGGGCTGAGAGGGTCTCCGGACAGCGCCACAAGCTGTTCTCTTTCCGCATGGAACCTCTAGCAGTGTAGAAGGACGTGTTCTGCTGATTCAACCGCGTCAGTGCAGAAGAGGCACTGCGGTGTTTCTATGTGGCGGAACCGAAACAGGTACGCACGGAAACAGCCGTGATCCGTGAGGAACTGGGTCAGGTGGTAGTCAAGGACTTTGTGTTGACACTCTACCCATACCAAGAGTTCAGGGACGAGCTGGTAGGTCCATCTCCCACGTTCCGATGATTGCCATCTGGTCTGCCATTCTCCAAGCAGCAACCTTTGGGCCTCAACACGAGTAATGCCATGACGTGTTAGGCCAAGTGACCTGATCTCCAGGTCAATTGGAGGCATGTCTGACAGGGCTAGAGCTGCGTCCTCGGATATTGTTCTAAACTCTCTAACGAGCCGAAGGGCCATAGTCCGAACCAATGATCGTGCACTTTTGGTGTACGAACGTTTAATGGAGACACTGCTCCAGGTTGGCGCGGCATAGAGAAGCGTTGCCTTTGCCACTGCCACCAGCAGCTTCCTAGCAGGTAGTTTGGGTCCTCCCACGTTGGGCATAAGTCTCGCTAGAGCAGCTTATGCGAGAGCTGCCATTCTGCTTGCATAGCTTGCGTGTTCCTTGAACGTGAGCCTACGGTCTATCAATACTCCCAGGTATTTAAGTGAATCAGTTGACACCACTTGTATTCCGTTAACGGAGACCTGCATGGTCTCCACGGCTTTTCTGCTGCTCAGGAGAACTGCTTCGGTTTTGTGTGCCGCGATCTTAAGGCCTGCCTTATCGAGCCAGTCGATGGTCGATCGGATTGTCGCATTGCATTTGCTCTGCAGTTCAGACAACGTCGTCCGGAAAGCAATGTAGCTCAGCTCCTTCTGGTTTGCTGATGCCCAGGATCCCATTATACATAATATTCCATAGGATCGGACCAAGCACCGAGCCTTGTGGAACTCCTGACGAGACTCTGTAATATCTCGGACCAGCTGCCGTATCGTAGCAAAGGATACGGTCCGAGTTTTGCCGAGTTGAAGGCGTTCTTCACGTCCAGAGTGACGATTGCGCAGTACTCCTTTCTCCCACCTAACCGCCGTTGAGAGCATCCCTCGCTATGTTCTCCACCGCAGAGAGTGCATCTGGGGTACTTCTTCCCTTTCGGAAGCCGTATTGTCGCATCCCTAGTCCATACGGGCTCTCGGTTGTGATTTCTATCCGTGTATACAGTATGCGTTCGAAGAGCTTTCCCAGAATATCCAACATGCATAGAGGTCGGTAGTCGCTTGCAGGATGCGCTGACCCTTTCCCCTTGTCTTTTCCACTGCTTGGGGAAGACTCCGTCAAGTAGGCACTGCTGGAATCCCTCAAGATTTCCGGTCTGGCCAGCGCCACTTGGCCTTGTTGGGCTTAATTATTTTTGCTGCCTCTAGGACTTCTTCTACGGTGACCTCCGGAAAGGGAGTGGCAGTGGATTCTGCTCTTGGCTGCCATAAGGTGGTCTACGTAGGGAACAGTTCCGACACAATACTGGACAGTATCTCGGGGTCATCCGGAGTACTCTCTCTCTTGCTCAGTTTTTACGTTACAAGCTTATAAGCTAGACCCCAAGGGTCGTCGTCTATACAATCCAGCAGATCCTTATAGACACGCGCTTTGATACAATGATACAATGAATGTATAATCAAGTGGTCCTTGCAAAACCAAGCCGATGCTTGTTACGCGCGGATCCCAGACACAGCGAATGTCCACCTCCCGCCCAGCCGACCGAGGGGCACAGTCATCTGACGTACGACTCGAAACGCGAAACGCGAAATAGTGAACGCGGGCATGCAAAGATACCGTCATAGAAAATAATTTCGAGGAAAGATTACTTAATTTCTAGATAGGTAGGACAAAATTTCAAATTTTAGGCATGCAACAGAGGAAGCTAGAAGAGGAAGTTAGAAGAGAGAAAGTAAAGATTATTATAGTCAGAACATAATACTCTTAACGGATCGTGAATGGCGTAGTTCGACCTTCAATTGGGAAGAGTTAGTGGTAAGTAATTACGTGTTAATGTACAAGGGACAGAAAAGTGTAGCTGGCTAACCAGGTCAACACTGTCAATGTCACCTTGGATGAGGTTATTAATAAATACTACACCCAGCATGGTTATACGAGTAGCTAGAGAAGGTAAGTTAAGTAGTAGAAGTCTACTGCCATAGGAAGGAAGTCTTAAATTTACGTCCCAGTTATGGCCTCGTAAGGCGAAAATTAAAAAAAATTTTTGTACAGATTCAATGCGGTTTTTGTGAGTAGTGTACTGCGGACACCATACGCATGATCCATATTCCAGAATTGGACGAACAAGTGAGGTGTAGAGGGTCTTTGTTACATAAGGATCGTCAAACTCCTTTGGCAGACGATATTCCATGCTTGAGCTCTGTACCGTAAGCAGCAACCAAACGATCGGCTGATTTGCAGTTGTAAGACCGGTGGCCAAATTCTAGACACCTGAAGCTTCTTATTGGACGTATGTCCTGGGTGATGCGGCACCGTGACCATCCTACGGTTATCGAACCCCGATTGAGTAACGATATTGCATCGTTCGCGCATAACGTCACGATCGCTGTCTAAATTCCGTCCCTCATTTTGCGCCATCCGGTAATATCCTCTGGTTTCACTATTATGCCTTGGTATTGAGAGGCGAGACTACTCTGGAGCTCCTCCGCTGTTGTTGCTTCATCCATTCCATTACATATTAGTGCCATTCTCTGCGCCCCCATACGTACCACAGCCATTTCTTTGAGGGTCTCCTCAATCATTCCTTTGAATGCAGGGACGCTGTCAGAGGGTTTGCCCTCTACCTCGAGCAGTAGCTCCCCCTGTTGGGTCCTTCGGATCTTTTTGACCTGTTTTCCAAAATCACTAAGGTTTGTGTCGGCTTTCAGTGCACGGAGCATGTCGGCGTACGAAGCTTCGCCCGTCTTTTTGAGGATAATGGCCTCCGGCTTCTTGCGCAAACGCTTCGGTATTACTTTTTTCCACCCCTCCCTTGTATTCACGTCCTTTGCAACAGTCGCGTAGCTGGCTGGCTTTGGCTCTTCGTACTAAGATTAGTCGTTTTCGTAGGCTCGGAGGGTATTCCCGGACGAATATTTGGCTTCACTAGGGCGTCTTTTGGCGCCGCTGCTTTGCGGTCTTTTGTCTGCCGAGCCTCCGTCTGGGTGGCAGTGTTTCGGGAGGAGGCCACCTTACCAGCATCCTCCTGTAGTTGGATAGCTCTGGTGTTAAGAGCAACCAGCTCCGCAATTACGCCTTTGGACTCTTTCGTTACGTGGCGCTGAATTTCAAATGCGGTCAGGAGCGTGTTTATCCTAATGTATATGTAGGTGTGTGTATGTGTGTGTGTATGTGTGTGTATGTATGTGTATGTGTGTGTGTATGTGTGTATGTATAACGTTGCTGTTCTGCTCCGTGTTTCCGCGAAAGATGCCTCTTTTGTGCTGTTGAATGTCGATCCCATTGTAATGAGTATTGCTGCTGTCCAGAGTCCAATAGGGTACACAAGAAGTGGTAACTCCCGCAGGTTGGTTTTCATCAAATGTATAATTTTAGGTATGATTGCGGTAAAGCTATATTCGCAAATACAATCGATTTTTTCCATTTATGGGGGCGGATGGAGGCGTGGCAAAAATTCAAAATAAACTTGATCTGCGTGCAGAATTCGCACATCTTGTGTTCTAATTTGGTAGCTTCAGCTCTTATAATAATGTTTTCATACGGACGGACAGACGGTCAGTCGGACAGATCAACATGGCTATATAGACTCGGCTGTTCATGCTGATCCCGAATATATATACTGTATGAGGTTTTTAGGTTGGCACAAAGCTATAATATGCGTCTACTCTACGATTATCGGGTATAAGAATTGCCTGCTGCTGGAGTTGAACTCGGGAACTAACATTATTAAAAATCGACATAAACACAAGGTCACAATGCGCTGCCATCTCCTGAATATCTTCCTTAATTATCACCCCATCTTATTGAAACTTTCGCAAAGCGCCCGCAGTTTGGTTTTTATGACATGTATAAGAAATGATTGCGGTAAAGCTATATTCGCAAATACAATCGATTTTTTTTCATTTATGGGGGCGGATGAAGGCGTGGCAAAAATCCAAAATAAACTTGATCTGCCTGCAATTATAATTATAGAGGTATCTCTAAATTGTCGGCTTTACCTAAATTCTTCGAGAATGCTTTAACTCCTCACTTGCAAAATTTCTGTAGATCCGTCATATCGCCTTCTCAGCACGGATTTATTAAACGTCGCTCAACTATGACAAACTTACTGGAGCTGACATCCTTTGTTATAAAAGGTTTAGGAAAATCTTCAAACTGATGTTATATACACTGATTTCAGTAAGGCTTTTGACTTAGTAAATCATTCCCTTCTTGCACATAAACTCAGCCTCTTAGGCTTCACACCAAAACTTCTTAATTGGATTGTGAGTTATCTGAATGGCAGAACCCAAATAGTTCTCTTTAAAAATGTATTTTCACACCTTCTTTATGCCACATCTGGCGTTCCTCAGGGTAGCCATCTAGGCCCCCTCCTATTAATTCTTTTTATCAATTACCTCCCTTTGGTCATACATAACTCCCGTACTGGTGTTGTGCAAATTTCTTAAACCTGAACAGCTCCAAATGCAAGCTGATGACATTCGATCGAGCCAGTCTAAAATACGTTTTCTACATTATTTGTGGTTGTGTCTTAGAAAGAATTACTCTAGTTGATGATCTTGGGGTCCGTTTGGACTGAAAACTAAAATTTTCCGAACATATTTCCCATATGGTAAATAAAGCCATGGGTGTGCTTGGCATTATTAAGATATGGTCTAAGGAGTTTGACGATAATTATATAACAAAGACCCTCTACACATCACTTGTTGGTCCAATTCTGGAATATGGCTCATGCGTATGGTGTCCCTAGTGCACTACTCACAAAATCCTCATTGAATCTGTGCAAACAAATTTTTTAATTTTCGCCTTACGAGGCCTTAACTGGGATGTAAATTTAAGACTTCCTTCCTATGGCAGTAGACTTCTACTACTTAACTTACCTTCTCTAGCTAATCGTAGAACCATGCTGGGTGTAGTATTTATTAAAAACCAGGTGGCATTGACAGCGTTAACCTGGTTAGCCAGCTACACTTTTCTGTCCCTTGCAGACTAACACGTAACTACTTACCACTAACTTTTCCTAATTGTAGGTCGAACTACGCCCTTCACGATCCGTTTAGGGTATTATGTTTGGACTATAATAATCTTTACTTTCTTTTTTCTAACTCTTTCTCTGTTGCATGCCTAAAATTTGAAATTATGTCCTACCAATCTAGAAATTAAGTAATCTTTCCTCGAAATTCTTTTCTATCTCGGTATCTTTGCATGCCCGCGTTCTCTATTTCGCGTTTCACGTTTCAAGTCGTACGTCAGACGACTGTACCTGTAACTCGGTCGGTTGTGCCGGAGGTGGACATTCGCTGTGTCTGGGATCCGCGCGTATCAAGCATCGGCTTGGTTTTGCAAGGACCACTTGAACATACATTCATTGTATCAACGTCCAAAGAATAAAAACAAGGTGGCAATATTTAATTAGAACCACATGAAACTTGCATAGGCAAAACAAATTAGAGACGGAGAGTCAAGCAAGAACGGAATGTTCTCAGTTGGCACGTGTTTTTTTCGAATTCGTTAAGCGGGTGTATTACAGTCGAGTACGCTCGACAGTGTTTATATATTTTTGTTATTATAAAGTATGCTACAAACAAACTTCAAAATAGTTAATCTCATATTGAAACGTCAAAATTATATAATTTCGTACATATTTTGTTGGCATTTCGTTTTGACATGGACCAGCCGATTCATATTACACTCAAACACCCGAAGCAATTTCAAGAGATTCAAACTCCACTTAAAAGGCTTTTTGAAATGGTTCTTATAAAGCGTGAATGCTTCATTAATGACTTATGGGAAATAGTGGGTTATGAAACAGTATCGTCTAGGCTTGATGAACGTAACGAATTAAGCCGTGGAATAAACTGGCTTATAAATCGATTGGTTGCATTGCAAATTGTTGCTTTCAGTGAACATTTGGGTATGCAAATCATTCCTGACTCTTTCAATGCGATACGTTTACCTAACGTCATAATTGGAGTTTTGAAACATAGCTCAGATAGGCCAACAATTTTAGTATATGGAAATCTTGATGTAGAAGAGGCCATTTTGAATGACGGTTGGATTACAGATCCATTTGTTATGGCTGAGCTAGGGAATTATTTATATGGACGAGGTGTTGCACTTGATAAAGGACCACTTATGTGTTGGCTTAATGCAATACAGGCTTATCGTGATGC
The DNA here is from genome assembly GCA_018151445.1 of Zaprionus inermis. Classification (NCBI taxonomy): domain Eukaryota; kingdom Metazoa; phylum Arthropoda; class Insecta; order Diptera; family Drosophilidae; genus Zaprionus; species Zaprionus inermis. The sequence goes on from JAECXD010000988.1 coordinate 11,551, forward strand.
AGGATTGAGACTACCTATAAATATAGTATTTCTAATAGAAAGCATGGCACATAGTGGTAGTTTAGGACTACAAACAGTTTTAAAGCAACGTGTGAGTTTTTTTCGAGAGGTATCTTGTGTTGTCATGGCGACAAGACGCTGGCAAAGTAATGTAACTCCATGCATTGTATATGGCTCAAGAGGTTTAGTGTACTACCATTTGGAAGTAGAGTGCTCTAATCGACTCTTAAGCAGTTGCGAACACTGTGGATCTTTATATGAGGCACTTCCAGATCTGTTTTATTTACTAAGTTCATTGGTTGACTGTCAATTGAATATTTTACTAGACGGCACGGTTGGATCTCTTCAGATAGACCGAAATATTTTTCGAACTACTGATTTCAATTATAATGAATTTGGACAAAGTTTAGATGTTCATGATCTTCCCCATAAAGCTCAAAAACCGTTTGCATTGGCTGAAAACTGGGCTATGCCTCATTTGTCAATACATGGCGTGGATGGAGCAAATGCAGAAAATGGTATTCGTTTTTTCATTCCAAAGAAAGTCATCGGGAAATTTTCAATTTCTTTAGCTCCAAATCAAGAAGCTGATCAAATAACTCAAACTTTGAAACAACATCTAGGTAACATATGGGTGACACGTGATTCGCCTAATAAAATGAAACTCTGTGAAAAGTTAATAATTCCATCATGGAATGGGCGACGGGATACGCCAGAATATGAAGCGGCTTTTTGTGCCATGTCTACTACTTACCAAGTTAATCCAAATTATATTCGTGATGGTGGAGCTCTTCTTGCTCCTTCATTGTTCCAAAATTATTTAAAAAAAAATGTGTTAGTTTTACCAATTGCTAAAAACGACTGTGGTGGTTCACCAGTCAATGAACGTATAAGTATTCAGAACTATGTAATGGGAAGCCAGCTTATGACTGCTTTTATGTGGGAATATGCCGAACGTACTCTGAAGGCGGAGAAAATTTGAATTGTCGCCACATATTATTGCCAAAATAAAAAAATTTGTATGAGAAACAGTGTGTAATGAAATAGAAAAGTTTGCTGAACGCCATTGATTACGGTGTGTAATAAACTATCATATTAACTGATTTGTTGCATTTCAAAATATAGCACTCAGATCATATATTTAACAATCTTATACTCTGCTCTAATAGAGAAAATTGTCGGGCTTACTCGACTGTAGCCTTTGTTCCTTGTTAGATTTTAACTTATCCTCAAGAGTTTACTCCTGGATATAATTGTGGTACTGGATTTTCAATGACTACTACTTTAGTATTTATACCCGCTACTCGAAAAGTATAAGGGTATTATTACTTTGTGCCAACCAAAAATGTTTTTACCAGGCAGAAGGAGACATCTCCGACCTCGTAATAGAATATATTTTCTGAATCAGCATGAACAGCCGAGTCGATATAGCCATGTCCATCTGTCCTTCTGTCTGTTTGATATCAGTTATTATAAGAGCTAGAGCTACCAAAATTGGAGATAATATATGTTAATTCTGCACGCAGATGAAGTTTATTTTGGATTTTTTCCACGCCTCCATCCGCCCCCATAAATCGAAAAAAGTCGATTGTAGCTGCAAATATAGCTCTACAGCAATCATGTGATAAAAACCACCATGCGGGCGGGTTGCCAGAGTTTCAATAAGATCGGCTGATAAATAAGGAAGATATTCAAGAAATAGTATTGCCCTATGGCCATTTGTTTATGTCGGTTTTTCCTAATGTTAGTTCCCGAGTTCAACTCCAGCAGCAGGCAACTTTATTTTTTAATTATGTGCACAGAAAATATTCATAATGCAACTTTATCGGTCATTGCGTAAGAAACGCAATGGCCGACTAGTGGTGGTAGCAGACTTTTAAGCGCGTGGTCCGGCGACCGACTTATATTTTTTTTTTCATATATAATTTTTTTTTTTTTATTTTACAGTGTTGCAAAATTTAATATAAGTTTTAAAAAAAACGACAAATCTAATTAGATATGTTGAGATGTATTGTGAGGTACCATATATGTATGTATGTGTAGGCTTCTCTTTCACACATGCATAATTTAAAGCCCTCTGCTGAGTTATAACTACAGAGAAATAAATGCAAAGGGCAAAAGCCAATAAGAATCGAGTTGAACTTGCATAGGCAAAACAAATTAGAGGCGAAAGAAATAAAATGAAGAACGCATTGTTCACATTTAGCACGTGTTTTTCCGAAGAGTTTTAGCGGGTATATCACAGTCGTCTCCGCTCGACGAAAAACAAATAATAATAATACGAAAAACAAATAATTATAAGTCGGTCGCCGCACCCAGGAGTTGAACTCCGAACGTCTCGTTTAACAGTTAGCTTCCATCACCACTCGGCCACAGCATTTCGTACGCAATGACCGATGAAATTGCATTTTTAATATTTCGGTGTACATAATTAAAAAAAAAAGTTGCCTGCTGCTGGAGTTGAACTCGGGAACTAACATTAGAAAGCACAAGGTCACAGGGCAATACCATTTATGGGGGCGGATGGTGGCATAGCAAAAATCCAAAATAAACTTGAACTTCCTGCAGAATTTACACATATTATCCTCAAATTTGGTAACTCTAGCTCTTATAATAGCTGAGATCTATGTTTTTATACGGACGAACAGAAAGTCAGACGGACAGACGTTCAGATGGACTTACGGACATGGCTATATCGACTCGGCTGTTCATCCTGATTCAGAGTAGATACACTTTATGGGGTCGAGTTGTCTCCTTCTGCCTGTTACAAACATATTCGGTTGGCACAAAGCTATAATAGCCTTCTACTCAACGATTAGCGGGTATAAAAAATATAAGGCGGATGCCGCACCTAGGAGTTTAACTCCGGACCTCTTGCATACCAGTCATCTACCACCATTCGGCCACATCATTTCTTACGCAATGACCGAGAAATTTGCATTGTAAATATTTTCGGTGCACATAATTAAAAACAAAAGGTTGCCTGTTTCTGGAGTTGAACACGAGTCACCTCGATTTAGGAATTAGAAAAAACCGACATAAACACATGGTCATGGTTATGGTCATGGTTATCCTCCAATCTTATTGAAACTTTCCCAAAGCGCCCGCAGGTTGGTTTTTATCACATGTATAAGAAATGATTGTGGTAAAGCTTTATTTGCACTTACAATCGATTTTTTTTCATTTATGGGGCCGGATGGAGGCGTAGCAAAAATCCAAAATAAACTTGAACTTTCAGCAGAATTTACATTTTATTCTTCTCAAATTTTGTAGTTCACGCTCTTATAATAGCTAATATCTAGGTTTTCATTCGGACAGACAACAGACAGACGTTCAGACGGACAGACGGACTTGGCTTTATCGACTAGGCTGTTCATGCTGATTCTGATTATATGTAATATTTATTGAAATATTAGGTAATTGTACATATTAGAAAGTACAAATATTAAGTTTAGTTTAGTTTAGTTCTTCTAAGTTCTCCTTAGTTCTTCAAAAAACGACATTGACCGACCGACGTCTTTGCTACAACAATTCTTTATTAAAAGACAAACCGACTTGCTTGCCTTTTACAACAACTTAACTTCCGACTTTATGTTGCGACTTCTTGACTTCAACTTCAACAACTGACTCCTCGTTTATTCTTTACTGCAACTCTGCTTCTATCGATAGGCCCTGCAGCGTTGCCACCCGTAGTACCCTCACGCTGTTATCACCTCTATTGTTTACATTCGGCCATCCTGCTGATCATCGTCTGTCCCAGACGATAAGTCATCCTCGTTGTTTTCAGCATACTTCCATAGCTTCATGTTATCAGCACTCGAATGCGTTTTGTTGGGACCTTCTCCTTGGACTGCTTTTCGAACTTCATATCTGTCATTACGCTTTGCCTTTGTTACTTCATATGGTCCAAGAAAAGTGCTTGCTTACTTCTTTCCCGCAACGAACTGAGTACGCTTTACTGCCACCAGATCACCTTCCTTGTATATGACATCTCCTTTGCGCTTTATATCGTAGTTTTTCTTATAAAGATCTTATAAAGATCTTGAGCCTTTTATATTTGCTCCTTAGCCGTCTGTCGTAATGCCTCCCTCTCTTTGTCGAATTCTTCAAGCATTTCAATTTCTAAAAGTTCCAATAATCTATCACTCAATTTAGTTTTCATTTTTAGTCCAAACATTATCTCGAAATGTGATTTATTTGTAGAGCAACTTATATGGGAATTCATAGCTTTTTGCAGCTGCGAGGTAAACTTGTACCACTTTGAAGAATCTTCGGCCGACAATTTACAGATAATTGACAAGATAGATCTATTAATTCTCTCTACCTGCCCGTTTCCTCTGGGCTCACCAGTTGTTGTTAAAACATGCTCTATTCCATTTGTTTTGGCGTAATCGTGAAACGCATCTGATGTAAAAGCAACTCCTCTGTCTGTTATTATTCTGGTCGGATTACCAAAGACTTTTGACCACTCACAACTTCGTCAGCTCCTTTTGATTTTGTTGTAAAAATCCACACGAATTTTAAAAATCCATCAAAAAGTGCGAAGATGTACTTATATGGTTTCGACGACGCGTCCATCGGTCCTAAGTAACTCGCAAAATGTCCAACTCCGTGAGCTTCACTTATGATTTCACGTTCCATTAGTGTAGGTACAACAAGCAAATCATTTCCTTTGATAAGCTTGAACAGAATTCCTCCCTTCAGTTTGAAGTCGTTGTAGGGCCGTTCTTCCAAAACTGTGCATATAGCCTGAATATTCATCTTTTTGTTGGGCAGCTTTCAACCGACATGATATCTCAGCTGATACAAAGAAGACGTTGCTGGCATACCGACTAAGACAATCCACATGACGCATTTTCTCACCCGCTCGATGCTCCGCCTTGAAGTCGAAGTCTGCCATGTATAAAATCCATTTTGCTACCTCCCGTGGAACGTCTCTCTTTTGAATGGTTTGTGTGAGAGCTATGTTGTCCGTAACCAGCTTAAAAGGAACGCCAAGCAAATAATGCCGATACTTTGAGCATATTTTTGCCTCTCGTTTAATCCATACGCGTCAGCATTCAACTCGAAATTTTCAATCCAATTTTGACCGGCAACGTCTCGCCATCAAAATTTTCTACAAAATTGCCAAAACATTCAATTGAGACCTTTGGCGTATTTTGCGCCACCTCATCACCTCATAGTTGTATAATTTGCTGCAACTGTACTTGATTTCCCATCTCTTCTGTTTCTCCTTCTTGTGCTTGTTTTCGTGTATTTATTTTTCGCAACGTTTTTGGTGTTTCACCGTTATCTACTGTTGTCTCTTTCACACCCTTTCTGGCATTCGCTTTCGAGCGCGGCGCACTTGGCATTTGTCTCGCCGTCTTTAACCGTTACTTTTCTCAAAATTGCGCTTTGCTGCGCCAAAACAAACACTCAAACGAAATTTTAGTTTTTTGACGCTATTTCACCACGAAGTCAATTTTTTGCACAGATAGTTGAGTTTAAATGAAATGTTTGTTCAGCGGTTGAGCCCCCAAATGTAATATTTATTGAAATATTAGGTAATTGTACATATTAGAAAGTACAAATATTAAGTTTAGTTTGAATTTTATACATGGCTATATTGACTCGGCTGTTCATGCTGATTCAGAATATATATACTTTATCGGTTCGAAGATGTTTCCTTCTGCCTGTTACAAACAGTTTTGGTTGGCACAAAGTTATAATACCTTTTGGTGGAGTTGAACTCGTTAACTAATATTAGAAAAAACCGACATAAACACATGGTCACAAGGTACTGCTATTTCCTGAATATTTTCCTTATTTATCAGCCGATCTTATTAAAAATCTCGAAAAACGCCCGCACTGTGATTTTTATCACATGTATGAGAAATGTTTGCGGTAAAGATATATTCGCAGCTACAATCGGTATTTTTGCCATTTATGGGGTCGGATGGAGGCGTAGCAAATATCCAAAATAAACTTGATCTTCCTGCAGAATTCACACATATTATCCTCAAATTTTGTAGCTCTAGCTCTTATAATAGTTGTGATCTAGGTTTTCATATGGACTTACAGAAAGACAGACGGAGAGACATTCAGATGGACTGACGGACATGGCTATATCGATTCGGCTGTTCATGCTGATTCAGAATATAAATACTTTATGGGGTCGGAGTTGTCTCCTTCTGCCTGTTACAAACACATTCGGTTGGCTCAAAGCTATAATACCCTTCTACTCTACGGTTGGCACGAAGCTATAATACCCTTCTACTCTACTTTATGGGGTCGGAGTTGTCTCCTTCTGCCTGTTACAAACACATTCGGTTGGCACAAAGCTATAATACCCTTCTACTCTACGAGGAGCGGGTATTAAAAATATAAGTCGGTCGCCGCACCTTGGAGTTGAACTCAGGAGCTCTCCTTTTTTACGCAATGACCAAGAAACTTGCATTGCAAATTTTTTCGGTGCACATAATTAAAATTATTGGAAAGGCTACAGTCGAACGTACTCGATTGTGATATACTCGCTACAATTCTTCGGAAAAACACGTACCAAATGTGAACAATGCGTTCTTGCTTTTTATTTCTTTCTGTCTCTAATTTGTTCTGACTATGCAAGTTCAACTCGAATGTTATTGGATGTTGTCCTTTGCTTTTATTACTTTGCCGTTATAACTTTTAATTATGTATGTGTGAAAGATACGCCTATACATACATACATATATGGTGCCTCACAATACATCTCAACTTATCTAATTAGATTTGTCGTTTTGTATTGGATTGCTGGTCAATATCTTTTTCGATTGAAAGTGACTTACAATATACTAAAAAATTATTTTGAATTTTCACAATAAACACAATAAAATAAAAAGACATATATAAGATACGAAAAAAATTAGATATTAAATTAAATATAATTATAATTATAATTGAACTCCGAACCTCTCGATTAACAGTCAGCTGCCATTACAACTCGGACACTGCACATCTTACGCATAGACCGATAAAATTGCATTATGAATATTTTCGGTGCAAATAATGAAAAAAAAGTTACCTGCTGCTGGAGTTGAACTCGGTAACTAACATAAGAAAAAAACGACATAAGCACGTGGTCATAGGGTAATACTATTTCCTGAATTGTTATATCCAACCTCGAAATGGAATTTATATTTCCTAGATGTTTTACATCTGGATATTGTTCCTATCTTTGGCTAGGCCGCCCTCCCCTTTGATTATTTTGCGGCTAGGAAAAACAGCCTGTGGGGGGGGGTGTTCTTTTGAAGAACTTCCTAGCCCTTTTATTGAGGGAAGACACACAAAATAAAAATAAAAAGAATCTTTGCCACTGTCTCGTGTCAGGAAATAGAGATTAGAAAATAAAAGTACAAGAAGACAAAAAAAGAAGTGATAGAATTTACGAGAGGAGAAAGCAAGAAAAAGACGGGGTGCACTTCGGGGACACTACTGGTGTTGGTGTAGGTCCTGCGTCTTTACCCACCCTACCTATGAGTCCTTTTTCGCATTCATTTAAAGAACTCCCTGTTCTAGAATTACCCTTTCATCAACCTTCAGAAATCATTATAAAATTAGTTTATTTTTCCATGTGAAAATTAAATATAATTATTCATTCATTTCCAAAAAAAATATATACATATACTGACACTCTTACTTACAAGCCGACCTAAATAGTTTTCATTCCTGTTGTTGTGCAAATTTTTAAAACCTGAACAGCTCCAAATGCAAGCTGATGACATTCCATCGAGCCAGTCCAAAGTACGTTTCCTACACTTTGTGATTGTGTCTTAGAAGGAATTACTCTAGTTGATGATCTTGGGGTCAGTTTGGACCGAAAACTAAAGTTTTCCGAACATATTTCTCATATGGTCAATAAAGCTATGGGTGTGCTTGGCTTTATTAAAAGATGGTCTAAAGAGTTTGACGATCCTTATGTAACAAAGACCTTCTACACCTCACTTGTTCGTCCAATTCTGGAATATGGATCATGCGTATGGTGTCACCAGTACACTACTCACAAAAACCGCATTGAATCTGTACAAAAAATTTTTTTAATTTTCGCCTTACGAGGCCTTAACTGGGACGTAAATTTAAGACTTCCTTCCTATGGCAGTAGACTTCTACTACTTAACTTACCTTCTCTAGCTAATCGTATAACCATGCTGGGTGTAGTATTTATTAATAACCTCATCCAAGGTGACATTGACAGTGTTGACCTGGTTAGCCAGCTACACTTTTCTGTCCCTTGTACATTAACACGTAATTACTTACCACTAACTCTTCCCAATTGTAGGTCGAACTACGCCCTTCACGATCCGTTAAGAGTATTATGTTCTGACTATAATAATCTTTACTTTCTTTCTTCTAACTTCCTCTTCTAGCTTCCTCTGTTGAATGCCTAAAATTTGAAATTTTGTCCTACCTATCTAGAAATTAAGTAATCTTTCCTCGAAATTCTTTTCTATGACGGTATCTTTGCATACCCGCGTTCACTATTTCGCGTTTCGCGTTTCGAGTCGTACGTCAGATGATTGTGCCCCCTCGGTCGGCTGGGCGGGAGG
>JAECXD010000993.1:0-30858 GCA_018151445.1 Zaprionus inermis
CGAATGCCACAGTCAACATTCCTTTTTATTGATCGTTTACCTTTTTAGAAAGGCACTTCGGTGTGAGGTGGTGCGTATTGGCAATCCACCTCAATGGCATTGACGTTGGCGCAGGAAAGGTGTCAGGAAAAGGTGAAAGGAATCAGAGTCGATAAAGTCGTCAATCTGTGCCACTGCACCAGTGGCGTCACTGGAGTATAATTCAGTCTCCTACCCTGAGCCTGAGCGACGTGGTTCACTGCTGCTTTTGGTTGCTATTTGTGCGATCAGACGTGGGTGCCCACTTGTTCGCGACAGCTGGGAGTTGGGCGTCGTCTGCATGAACTTAGAAGGAAGTCCTCCATTGGCTCTTGCGTCTAGGTATGATTCTGCTGTCTATTATCACTCTGGCCGAATTGACCTGTTTGAACAGTTTGTGGGAATGCGGATTCATTGGACCGCTTGCTTGTGATTCAGCCTGATGAGATGTTTTCTCTTGCTTGTGAGCATTTGGTCTACGCTCCCGGTCTCTTGCGATATTGGCTGCGAACATATGTCACATGGCTCGATTCAACTTATTGCGCTATTGCTAGAGCAGACAGAAGACGTTTGCTAGACTTCGTTTAAGACCTGATTTGAATTCTCTTAACGCATCTTTCCGGGATTTTTCACAAAGGCTTTTGGATAATTTTCATGAGAGTGAGTTTTTTTTTCGACCGCGTCGTAATTCTGTACGACAATATGTGTTGCTGCTATTTGATCGGTCAACAGGTTGACGAGCCACTTCCCTCTGCCGGTTCACAGCTGCTAGCTCAGCTAAAGCTGAACTGACAACCGCTTGCATTACTACTTTCAGTTGTTCTGGGTCCATGACATTATCACATAGGCAAGGTGGGGGTGTGCGACTCTTCGCTAGAATGCGAATACGATGATCGCCGCGATCAGAGTCAGAATCACAATACTGTTGGTAAGGGGTTCTACATGGTCGGACCGCTGACGACATGGGCTTGAAGTGTAAACAAAAAGAACTCAACGGACCGTTGTACAATACTCATTTGGACAAACAAAATAAACATCCCAAGAAAAAAAAAAACGGGTGGAAGAAAAACTACTAATAAACCAAAAAGATTCACAACAAGTTTTAATTTTATTAAGTGAACTTCTGTACTTTCTCCCTTATTTTGGAAAAACTTGCAAAACCAGTCAGTTTATACTTTACTACTGCTGACTTAAAAAAAAGTCGGAAAGGCTAAGGTCGAGCGTTCTCGACTGTGATATACCCGCTACAACTCTTCGGAAAAACACGTGCCAAATGTGAACAATGTGTTCTTGCTTTTTATGCAAGTTCCACTCGATTCTTATTGGTTGATGCCCTTTGCTTTTATTACTTTGCAGTTATAACTTAGCAGAGGGCTTTAAATTATGCATGTGTGAAAGAGACGCCTATACATACATACATACATATATGGTGCCTTACAATACATCTCAACTTATCTAATAAGATTTGTCGTTTGTTTTTTGCATTGCTGCTCAATGTCTCTTTCGATTCTAAGTGGCTTTAAATATTCTAAAAACTTATTTTAAATTTTGAAACACACTATAAAATAAAAAAAAATATAAGTTGGTCGCCACACCTAGGAGTTGAATTCCGTACCTCTCGTCTAACAGTCAGCTACCATCACCACTCGGCCACTGCTTTTCTTACGCAATGATCGATAAAATTGCATTATGAATATTTTCGGTGCACATAATTAAAAAAAAAACTGCCTTCTGCTAGAGTTGAACTCGGGCCTGACTTCTCCGTTGCTTAATTAAAATCCGAGATACTCTATTTTTGTGGTGAGAAAGGAAAACTTAGTGACATTAAATGAAAATCCAGCGCATCTTCTTCGCTTTCTGCTATTATGAGAACATCATCAATATACACAATTGCATAAGTGTAAGCTAAAGCTCCTAAGGCCTTCATTATAGCCCGCTGGAACAGAGATGGTGCGTTCTTCAAACCAAACGGCGTTGTCAATAACTCGTATTGACCCTCTAACGTTACAAATGCAGTTCGTTCGATTAAGTCCTCATGGACTAGAATTTGGTAAAATCCGCTTGCCATATGTATGCACGGATGCGACGCCCACCACCCCCGCATATCGATAATTTGTGATATTAAAACAAAGTTTTGAAGTCTAAACTTTTTTTTGTGTACACATTGATTGATATTATATGAACCAATCCTCCAAATTACAATACAATCGGACCAATAACACAGAGGTTATGTAAGTTAACTCTTTCAGTATGGTCAGCAGCCTGCGCGCTGCTATGAGTAGTTGTTGTGAGTAGTTGTGTGAGTGACAACGTGTAATCATTAGGCGGTAGAATAATTTGTATATAATTTCCAGATTGAAATTATAAGTGTGGTAACATGTTTTAATGGATTTTCAAAATTGGGCTAAAGGTAGGATTTCGAACTTAAGGCATGCACAAGAGATAGGGTTAGAAAGAAAAAAAGTACAGATTATTGTAGTCCAAACTAAAACCCTAAACGCATCGTGAAGAGCATAGTTCGACCTACAATTAGGAAGAGTTAGTGGTTAGTAATTACGTGTTATGCACAAAGAAGTGTAGCTGGCTTACCAGGTTCACACTATCTATGTTACCTCAGATGAAGTTATTAATAAATATATACCCAGCATGGTTTTATGATTAGATAGGTAAGTTAAGTTAAGTAGTAGAAGTCTACTGCCATAGAAAGGAAGTCTTAAATTTACATCTCAAGTAAGGCCTCGAGCTAGTCACATTCAGGAATATTAAAGTCGCCAAGGACTATAAAATGATCCCTTTCTGATAACAGGTTGAAGACAGTCTTTATATTTTATTTTATTTATTTATTTTATCACACAAAACTTCAATACAATTTTAAACTTCCGGTTGAAAAATTTCCGATATAATGGAGTAGTTTACTGCAATCAGAACTCCACCACCATGTCGGCCAGGTCGATCAAGCCTGTAGGTTGAATACTTACTTGGTAAAACTTCAGAGCTTAAAATATCCGACTTATATAAACTATTATATATAAGCCACTACATCTTGAGATATAAGATCCGGGGAATGCCGGGAAATGTAAATGTATTTTCTTAGTGGAACTTCTGACACAGGCAAATAAGTCACAGCGGCTGAGTTACCGGATGCACCGGTGCAAAGACTTCACTACATGAGCATACATACTATTAAACCTGCTGAGAACCAACGCTGAGAACTGATTGGCAATCCTGCCTTTGTCTGCCGCATGAACAACATCATCTCGTTCTCCGCCTCCCGACACATGGCACAAAAATAGCGCAAGTCAGGCGTAGAGGCAGTGTATCCAGCACATTTTATGTGCAAAACGTTGTCACAATGCCAGCCTGAGATGCTTGGCTGAGCGACAATCACCTGCTTTAAGCAGAATTTTTTGTAATAGATGACACCTTCCATTATACTGTAGCCAAGAAGAACTACCGCAAGAACAAAAGCAAAGCTCAATAAGCGAGAGAGTATAGCGAGCGAGCGATTTAAGAAGAGCGCACGAGTTACCACTGCACCTTCCCAGCTCTAACTGAAACTGTCCAGATTCCGCTGAATGACAACAGCATCAAAGGCCACAACAACAACAGCTCAGCAGTCCACATATTATAGGAACATACACGAACAACAACATATTGTGAAATAAAACGACGCACATGTTGACACACACACATACATGCTCTCAAAAATTCTAGAAATAGATTTCACCATAATGGTAATGTTGCATCAGCCTTTAAACGCGATGTGATTGCATTTTGTAGCTTAGAAAGGACCGTTATAGCGAGGCGTTGTAGCTGGCGCCGAGTGGAGACACAGCGTGAAGCAAAAATAAGTTTGTCTTTTTGCGACGTTCAAGCGGTTGCAATTTGGTCGTGCATAAAACCGCAGTCAATTGAAACGAACATACGAATATTGTCAAAGTAAATTACCGAATAAATTTGAATTAAAACATAAACATATGTTGTGGAATTTAATCATTGACAAAAAAAATTAAACCAATTGTTACGTGGAGCTACGGCCCATTTATAACTCGTGCAAAAGATAATGAGGTAAGTAAGTAAGTAAGCGCGAGAGAATGTAAGGCACACACACACATTAGAAGATGTGTGAGAGTTGATTGTAAAATGTAACCAATATCGTTGATTTTGATATCTTACTTTGGTGGAAAACTTTCAATGTACAATACGAGGTGTGTTCAAAAATTATCGCAAATTTTGTGGTTTTTTAAAAATTATTTATTTATTCATGAATATCTATTTTGTCTCCTTTAAAGTAATCCCCATGAGATGTTATGCAGCTCTTCCTTCGATGCCGTCTTTATCTCGTCAATCGTAGCGTAACTTCGTCCTTTCATGGGCCTCTTCAGTTTAGGGAACAAGAAAAATTTACAGGGGACCAGATCTGGGGGATACGGTGGCTGCGGCATCATTAGTGTGTTGTTGTTGGTCAAAAAGTCGCGCGCAAGCAACGATGTGTGAGCAGGGGCGTTATCGTGGTGCAAAAGGCGTTTCTGGCCGATTGCTTCGCGCAAATTGCGCCTAACTTGCAGGTAATATTCCTTATTGGCCGTTCTACTCTGTGACAAGAACTCATAATGCACCACACCCCTACAATCGAAGAAAAGTGTCAGCAAATCCACGATCCAGTTATGACCCTCTCGAACAAATTTGTGTCGTCGCGGACAGAGTCCAACATCTAGCAATGTTCATGCGATTCTGTTTTAGGTCGACCTGCGGCGACCCGTCTCATACCCAAATCATTGATTAAAATCGAATGGCACGATCCAATCGATATGTTTAGGTCCTCAGCAACTTGTCTAACGGTTATTCGACGAATGGCTAATATCATTTTCTCCATTTCATTTAGTTTTTCGTCTGTTGTTGAAGTGCTCGGCTGTCCGGCACGCTGTTCGTCGTTCACATATTCTCGGCCTTCTGAGAACATTTTGTACCACTGATAAACGTTGCTTCGGCTCAAGGTAGCTTCTCCGCGCACTTAATTTCGTTTTTTACACAAAATTTGATACAGGTTCTTTGATCCATTTTTTTGAATAGGTAAAAATCGAAGACGATCCAAAACACGTGCAAGCAAAGCATCTGTCAACAATTAAGTGAACATTCAAAATGGCCGAGCGTGTCGACATACAGACAGACATGAGTACCAACATAACGCCACAAAAAAAAAAATCGATATTCGATAATACGTAACCGCGAAAATTAAAAATTCCGGATACTCTTTGAATACACCTCGTATATTGTCGTCTTGTCTTGTTTCCTAAATTCCTGCAAGCAGTGCTGCAGTTTAAACATATTGAAAAGGCTCCAGTCGAGTCTACTCGACTCTGATATACCCGCTACAACTCTACGGAAAAACACGTACCAAATGTGAACAATGTGTTCTTGCTTTTTATTTCTTTTCGTCTCTAATTTGTTTTGCCTATGCAAGTTTCACTTGGTTCTTATTGGATGTTGCCACTTTGCTTTTATTACTTTGCAGTTAGAGCTCAGCGGAGGGCTTTTAATGATGCATGTGTAAAAGAGACGCCTATACGTACCAACATATGTAATCAGATATTTGTCTTGTTTTTTTTTTATTGCTGCTCAATGTCTCTTTTTGATTCTAGGTGGCCTTAAATATATTAAAAATTTATTTTGTATTTTGCAACAAACTGGATTAGAACCATGGATCACCAAAAAACGAAAACTTCGCATGCAGACACCATATCCACTTTGCTATTGACGCACTTAAGCCATTGTCGGCCATTTAGATTATTTTGCATGACAAAAACAATTATGTGATGTGTCTTTTTCATTGTTTATTCTTCTTCCTCTCCCCTAAAATTCTGTTTAATCAAATTAATTTCAATAAAACACAATTTTGAAAATTAAAAAAAATACCACCTCACATATAGTCGTCGTCGGTCGCCGCACCTGGGAGTTGAACTTCGGACCTCTTACTGAACACTCAGCTAGCATCACTGCCTGGCCACAGCATTTCTTATGTAATGATCAATAAAATTGCAAATCATTTCGGTGCAAGTAATTGCAAAAAAAAAAAATTGGCTGCAGCTGGAGTTGAACTCGTTTCTCCACGATTGAGGAACTAACATTAGAAAAAACAGACGAAAACTCATGGTCACAAGGCACTACTATTTCTTGAATATCTTCCATATTTATCGGCCGATCTTATTGAAACGCCTGCAGGGTGGTATTTATTACGTGTAAACTAACCAGTTTCCTGGTTTGTTGTGTTTATAGTAAATTACGTCGGTTTTCGTAAGCCGGTGGCTTCACAATAAGTATTCGACGGAGTAGCTTTTAAATGTCTCTTTATTGAGCAGAGCGAGTGCTGCTGCTTACGAGGGTACAAAAGAACTACTCTACTAAGTTATTGCCGGCGTTGTCGCGCGCGGCTCTACAAGTTCAATGTCAGGCGGAGCCGTGACAATAAAAGACAGGGAGTTCTTTTCGTTATTTATTTAACCCGACAGCTAGCGTTGCTGTTGGGTCGGAATAAGAATACAAACTGAGTTAGAGAGGAAAACGAAACACATTGTTTCGGTTCCATATTCGTAGCGGCCACGCAAATAAGCAGTGTTTGCCGGCTACGTAACGACATATGGCATAATGCTTACGTTGCAGAATGCCGTTTTTGTCGTATTTCGCATGCTCGCCGTAGCGGCGTTAACTTGAGTTAACTACCCCCCCCCACCCCTCAAGATTGAAGCCGCCCTCGACCGACCTTAACTCGGCAATCGCCACGTCTAATCGTCTGGCGGATCTCCTGGCCTTCTGGGCACGCCAGCCCACAATGGCAACACACAACAGGAGGCAGCATGATGCTGCCACGATTAGTGCCACTCGCAGGGGGCGTTCGGCGCTGACCTCTTCTCTGAATCTCCGGATTGCCTCTAAGTTACGTTCATTCAGGCGATGAAGGTACGGGAGACTGAGCACGCTTTGGCGGGAGGTGATGTTCAGCAGAGGGAATTTTGCTACCTGGTGCTCTGTTCTGGACCCCGTTCTGGTTGACGTACAGGGTTCCGTTAATGATGGGCGAAGGTAACAAGGTGCGTGCCATGCACCCAGATTTCAGAGCCGTTGTCCACTTGAACCTTGGCGGCCCTGTCGTTGATAATGACGATCCCCTCATCCACGTGGGTGATGGGATCCAGGCTGCTGGGTTGTGTTTCGCAGTGCGCCGCGTCGCCTGCATGGAGTTCTCTCGCGCATGGGCTGCCTGATGACAGCTGGCAGAGGGTGGTGCTGGTTGATGCGGTGCAAGCTTTAACGGTGCAGATCTCGTTGTTGCACTTTGCGATAACGCCATCATCTAAACGTAGCATGGCTCATTCGTGACTGACGGCGAAAATAGTAATTTTCTTACAGGCGAACTTAATTACCGGAAACTTAATGATAAAGTGTAATGCGTTATTGGACTGCAGAACTTTTACGGACGATACGGACATGAGGTCCCCTTTGGGGGTGTTGGTGGGCTCCTCTAGCCAAACTGAACTTAAATCTGCGTGATCAAGAATATTTGGGCTGACAATGTTCATTTTTGCAAGTGTCACGGCCAACATTAAATTTTGAAGCTCCATCATGAGCATTCTACTTCTCGCGAGCAATGTTTCATACAAATGACCGGTGTCAATTTGCGACTCTTTTGCTGTCTTCAGGATTAAGCTGACGGTGGCAGTTAGTTTATTATTTTGACTCAGGACTTTGGTATTGACTTCTATTTGCCTATTGTTCGCGTTGATCAACCGCGCTTCTAAGACCCTACCCTTCTCCAAATCACTGGACGGATAAGATTGATCCTGTGGGTGAAAGTTTAAATGGTTGATTTTTCTGTTCTGTAGGCAAGGGGGAACCCCACCAATAATAAGAAAAGTGTTTAAGAATATAATATGCGCGGATGGCGCTAAGCTTAGATCTACTACAAGTTGCGCCAAGTGGCTAAAAAAATTTTAAAATTAAGCGGTACACGGACCTGAGCAATGAGCGCGTCATTTTAAATTGTCCTTGTGGACCACCCTCCCCTCGATAAGGACCGTGGTCCCCATGTCCGCTTCTACAGCTCTTTCCTCGCACGACGGCGTGAGCTGGTTGCCGAGTCTTCGGTTGGATTTCACCAACACCTTTTCGCCAACATCGAATACCCTATTCTGCCGCGAGGCGTTTTCTATGGCCCTTAGCGCGGTTTGAGCTTTCTGGATCCTATTGTGGATCTCTACCTGTGGCTCGTCAGGGTACGTTAGGACGCTGTCAGCCGGTCTCCTGTTGATGACCGAGTGAATCGACTTATCTTCGTCTGATGACGGGTAGCAGGGATTTTCCCCTAAAAAATTGAGGGCGTCAGAATCGCTTTCAGCATCGTCTTCGATCTGTGCCGCAGCGCCGTTGGCGGCTTCGGCGTACGAGTTCTGCCCCTGCCCAGCATCTTGGGTTATATGATTTACCCTTTGTTGCTTGCTCTTACCGTTAGAGCGATCGGACGGCCGGCCGCTGGTTGCCCCAATGGAGGCCTGTGTGGGCTGTATAAGTTTTGACAGCGAAGGGTCCACTTCCATTGGTACCGGAGCACTGGCGCGAGTTTGTTGCTCGGCATTTCGCTGGCCGGATTTGCCTTGCTGCTCGTGCTGCCTACTAAAATGTGGGTTCTTTGGCCCGCCTGCCTGAGCTTCTGCTTGCTAGGGTGGCTTGACCCGCTACTGGGCACTTGCCTTGTGCTCTTTTTCCTCCACACTCCTCGCGAAGCTGGCAGTGAACGCATATCTCTCATGGTTCGATTCTACCTCTTGCGCGAGTGCCAGGGCTGACGGTAGGTCCCTTGGCTTTGCTGAGGATAGCACATCTGTGAGACTACGCTTGAGTCGCGAAACAAACACGCGTAGTGCATCTTCGCGGAACTGTTCACAGAGGCCTTTTGCTAAGACGGGCTCATATGACATGTTGACATTATTAGTCAACAATGTAAGTTTTTTGCCGACCTCATCGTAATACTGCAGAAGAGACATGCTGCCTTGTCTCAGCATGCCCTGCTCGATTACGTGAACTGGACGTTTGTCGCTGTATGGGAAGTCGAGGCGACTTATAATCGCGTCAAAGTTAAGTACCGTGCCGAAAGAGGCCAGAACAACATCCGCGGCCCCCCCTGATTTTATTTCTTATAATTATAACCGCCTGATAATGGCGTGAGCTGCCGTCGTACGGCCTAAAGATATGATAGGCTGCGAAAGCCGCCTGCCTCCATGAAACATACGATTCATGTGCGCCTGCAAACTCGGGCAAGCATTTGACGGCATCCAATGGCTCATCGTTGCGGATATCATTACTTGTTTCTATGGGTGCATAGGCCTGCACCTCTGGGGGCGTGCTACGCGCTGCCGCCAGCTGCTGAGACATTGAGTTGACTTGTCAAGCAACCCCTTATTTGTGGCGGCTTGCTCAGCTAAGGCAGCGGTGACAGCTGCCTGTACTACGACTCTCAACTGGTCTGCATCCATGCTTCCTGGAGTGGGGGGCGCCGGAATTGAATTTCTTGGCGCTGGAACGCGAATGCGATTATCACAATCAGAGTCCGAATCACTAGACTGACGGCGGGTGGTTCTATAGCGGAGGAAGGGTGAAGTCATATGCTTCTAATATAAGCAACGAAACTTTGAATACAACGCCTGAGGACGGGGGCAACAAAGTTCGAAAATCTACGGATCGTATTACGTCGGACGACAAACCAAAACGAACGAGACAAAGGCAGACGGAAAAAGAATTTATGTGCGCGTGCATTTGATACGCTTCTTTTAATTATTATTTTTTATTTAAATTATTCCTGCTGCCAGTAGCTTATTACTTCTCGTCAACCTAATCCAACACTATTTTCACGAGTCGTTGTGCGTGTTACAACCTTTTTTCTTTATTCTACTAGTCAATGACACTTGCAAAAGAATGTATTTCTATA
Source organism: Zaprionus inermis (assembly GCA_018151445.1). Lineage (NCBI taxonomy): Eukaryota > Metazoa > Arthropoda > Insecta > Diptera > Drosophilidae > Zaprionus > Zaprionus inermis. Next base: position 9,998 of record JAECXD010000993.1, read on the forward strand.
CTTATTTCCAATTTGCAGGTCTAAGAACAGTTTAAATAAAGGTGCCCACTTACAGTTTTTGGTGTTGTGCGGTGTGGCGTGATTGTCCTAATCTGCAGTTGGTATTTACTGCGTGCGCTGCGTTGCCTTGGTTGGTTGGTTGGTTGGTTAACGACGTTGTCGCTGTGCCGCCTGTGTTGACGTAGGTCAGCAGCGGCAACTTGTCGGATTGTTCTGTTGTAAGCAACAGTGGTCCCAAGCACTTGTTTTCACTGCTAGCACTTGGTGTTTGTTACTATAGCCCTGTTGTCGTGGCTGAGTTTGAGTCACTTGTAGTCACTTGTGATTCTTTATCTCGTGGGTAATGACTAACGCACTGTCAAATACCACTAGTTGGGCGCCAATTAACCAATGTGGGTTCGTGGGTTCGGGCGCCACGTTGGGCGCCAATTAACCAGTTTCCTGGCATGTTGTGTTTATAGTAAATTACGTCGGTATTCGTAAGCCGGTGGCTTCACAATAAGTATTCGACGGAGTAGCTTTTAAATGTCTCTTTATTGAGCAGAGCGAGTGCTGCTGCTTACGAGGGTACAAAAGAACTACTCTACTATGTTATTGCCGGCGTTATCGCGCGCGGCTCTACAAGTCTAATGTCAGGCGGAGCCGTGACAATAAAAGACAGGGAGTTCTTTTCGTTATTTATTTAACCCGACAGCAAAGCGTTGCTGTTGGGTCGGAATAAGAATACAAACTGAATTAGAGCTAGAAGGAAAACGAAACACGAAACGGTTCCATATTCGTAGCGGCCACGCAAATAAGCAGTGTTTGCCGGCTACGTAACGACATATGGCATTGATTGCATTTTGTAGCTTAGAAAGGACCGTTATAGCGAGGAGTTGTAGCTGGCGCCGAGTGGAGACACAGCGTGAAGCAAAAATAAGTTTGTCTTTTTGCGACGTTCAAGCGGTTGCAATTTGGTCGTGCATAAAACCGCAGTCAATTGAAACGAACATACGAATATTGTCAAAGAAAATTACCGAATAAATTTGAATTAAAACATAAACATATGTTGTGGAATTTAATCATTGACAAAAAAAATTAAACCAATTGTTACGTGGAGCTACGGCCCATTTATAACTCGTGCAAAAGATAATGAGGTAAGTAAGTAAGTAAGCGCGAGAGAATGTAAGGCACACACACACATTAGAAGATGTGTGAGAGTTGATTGTAAAATGTAACCAATATCGTTGATTTTGATATCTTACTTTGGTGGATAACTTTCAATGTACAATACGAGGTGTGTTCAAAAATTATCGCAAATTTTGTGGTTTTTTAAAAATGATTTATTTATTCATGAATATCTATTTTGTCTCCTTTAAAGTAATCCCCATGAGATATTATGCACTTGTGCCATCGGTTTTTCTAATCTTCGAGGTACTTCAAAAAATCATTATTTTATTAGGATCAGCTCTTCCTTCGATGCCGTCTTTATCTCGTCAATCGTAGCGTAACTTCGTCCTTTCATGGGCCTCTTCAGTTTAGGGAACAAGAAAAATTTACAGGGGACCAGTTCTGGGGGATACGGTGGCTGCGGCATCATTAGTGTGTTGTTGTTGGTCAAAAAGTCGCGCGCAAGCAACGATGTGTGAGCAGGGGCGTTATCGTGGTGCAAAAGGCGTTTCTGGCCGATTGCTTCGCGCAAATTGCGCCTAACTTGCAGGTAATATTCCTTATTGGCCGTTCTACTCTGTGACAAGAACTCATAATGCACCACACCCCTACAATCGAAGAAAAGTGTCAGCAAATCCACGATCCAGTTATGACCCTCTCGAACAAATTTGTGTCGTCGCGGACAGAGTCCAACATCTAGCAATGTTCATGCGATTCTGTTTTAGGTCGACCTGCGGCGACCCGTCTCTACCCAAATCATTGATTAAAATCGAATGGCACGATCCAATCGATATGTTTAGGTCCTCAGCAACTTGTCTAACGGTTATTCGACGAATGGCTAATATCATTTTCTCCATTTCATTTAGTTTTTCGTCTGTTGTTGAAGTGCTCGGCTGTCCGGCACGCTGTTCGTCGTTCACATATTCTCGGCCTTCTGAGAACATTTTGTACCACTGATAAACGTTGCTTCGGCTCAAGGTAGCTTCTCCGCGCACTTAATTTCGTTTTTTACACAAAATTTGATACAGGTTCTTTGATCCATTTTTTTGAATAGGTAAAAATCGAAGACGATCCAAAACACGTGCAAGCAAAGCATCTGTCAACAATTAAGTGAACATTCAAAATGGCCGAGCGTGTCGACATACAGACAGACATGAGTACCAACATAACGCCACAAAAAAAAAAATCGGTATTCGATAATACGTAACCGCGAAAATTAAAAATTCCGGATACTCTTTGAATACACCTCGTATATTGTCGTCTTGTCTTGTTTCCTAAATTCCTGCAAGCAGTGCTGCAGTTTAAACATATTGAAAAGGCTCCAGTCGAGTCTACTCGACTCTGATATACCCGCTACAACTCTACGGAAAAACACGTACCAAATGTGAACAATGTGTTCTTGCTTTTTATTTCTTTTCGTCTCTAATTTGTTTTGCCTATGCAAGTTTCACTTGGTTCTTATTGGATGTTGCCACTTTGCTTTTATTACTTTGCAGTTAGAGCTCAGCGGAGGGCTTTTAATGATGCATGTGTAAAAGAGACGCCTATACGTACCAACATATGTAATCAGATATTGGTCTTGTTTTTTTTTATTGCTGCTCAATGTCTCTTTTTGATTCTAGGTGGCCTTAAATATATTAAAAATTTATTTTGTATTTTGCAACAAACTGGATTAGAACCATGGATCACCAAAAAACGAAAACTTCGCATGCAGACACCATATCCACTTTGCTATTGACGCACTTAAGCCATTGTCGGCCATTTAGATTATTTTGCATGACAAAAACAATTATGTGATGTGTCTTTTTCATTGTTTATTCTTCTTCCTCTCCCCTAAAATTCTGTTTAATCAAATTAATTTCAATAAAACACAATTTTGAAAATTAAAAAAAATACCACCTCACATATAGTCGTCGTCGGTCGCCGCACCTGGGAGTTGAACTTCGGACCTCTTACTGAACACTCAGCTAGCATCACTGCCTGGCCACAGCATTTCTTATGTAATGATCAATAAAATTGCATTGTGAATCATTCCAAATCATTTCGGTGCAAGTAATTGCAAAAAAAAAAAAATTGGCTGCAGCTGGAGTTGAACTCGTTTCTCCACGATTGAGGAACTAACATTAGAAAAAACAGACGAAAACTCATGGTCACAAGGCACTACTATTTCTTGAATATCTTCCATATTTATCGGCCGATCTTATTGAAACGCCTGCAGGGTGGTATTTATTACGTGTAAAATAACCAGTTTCCTGGTTTGTTGTGTTTATAGTAAATTACGTCGGTTTTCGTAAGCCGGTGGCTTCACAATAAGTATTCGACGGAGTAGCTTTTAAATGTCTCTTTATTGAGCAGAGCGAGTGCTGCTGCTTACGAGGGTACAAAAGAACTACTCTACTAAGTTATTGCCGGCGTTGTCGCGCGCGGCTCTACAAGTCTAATGTCAGGCGGAGCCGTGACAATAAAAGACAGGGAGTTCTTTTCGTTATTTATTTAACCTGACAGCTAGCGTTGCTGTTGGGTCGGAATAAGAATACAAACTGAGTTAGAGAGGAAAACGAAACACATTGTTTCGGTTCCATATTCGTAGCGGCCACGCAAATAAGCAGTGTTTGCCGGCTACGTAACGACATATGGCATAATGCTTACGTTGCAGAATGCCGTTTTTGTCGTATTTCGCATGCTCGCCGTAGCGGCGTTAACTTGAGTTAACTACCCCCCCCCCACCCCTCAAGATTGAAGCCGCCCTCGGCCGACCTTAACTCGGCAATCGTCTGGCGGATCTCCTGGCCTTCTGGGCACGCCAGCCCACAATGGCAACACACAACAGGAGGCAGCATGATGCTGCCACGATTAGTGCCACTCGCAGGGGGCGTTCGGCGCTGACCTCTTCTCTGAATCTCCGGGGACCAGTTCTGGGGGATACGGTGGCTGCGGCATCATTAGTGTGTTGTTGTTGGTCAAAAAGTCGCGCGCAAGCAACGATGTGTGAGCAGGGGCGTTATCGTGGTGCAAAAGGCGTTTCTGGCCGATTGCTTCGCGCAAATTGCGCCTAACTTGCAGGTAATATTCCTTATTGGCCGTTCTACTCTGTGACAAGAACTCATAATGCACCACACCCCTACAATCGAAGAAAAGTGTCAGCAAATCCACGATCCAGTTATGACCCTCTCGAACAAATTTGTGTCGTCGCGGACAGAGTCCAACATCTAGCAATGTTCATGCGATTCTGTTTTAGGTCGACCTGCGGCGACCCGTCTCTACCCAAATCATTGATTAAAATCGAATGGCACGATCCAATCGATATGTTTAGGTCCTCAGCAACTTGTCTAACGGTTATTCGACGAATGGCTAATATCATTTTCTCCATTTCATTTAGTTTTTCGTCTGTTGTTGAAGTGCTCGGCTGTCCGGCACGCTGTTCGTCGTTCACATATTCTCGGCCTTCTGAGAACATTTTGTACCACTGATAAACGTTGCTTCGGCTCAAGGTAGCTTCTCCGCGCACTTAATTTCGTTTTTTACACAAAATTTGATACAGGTTCTTTGATCCATTTTTTTGAATAGGTAAAAATCGAAGACGATCCAAAACACGTGCAAGCAAAGCATCTGTCAACAATTAAGTGAACATTCAAAATGGCCGAGCGTGTCGACATACAGACAGACATGAGTACCAACATAACGCCACAAAAAAAAAATCGATATTCGATAATACGTAACCGCGAAAATTAAAAATTCCGGATACTCTTTGAATACACCTCGTATATTGTCGTCTTGTCTTGTTTCCTAAATTCCTGCAAGCAGTGCTGCAGTTTAAACATATTGAAAAGGCTCCAGTCGAGTCTACTCGACTCTGATATACCCGCTACAACTCTACGGAAAAACACGTACCAAATGTGAACAATGTGTTCTTGCTTTTTATTTCTTTTCGTCTCTAATTTGTTTTGCCTATGCAAGTTTCACTTGGTTCTTATTGGATGTTGCCACTTTGCTTTTATTACTTTGCAGTTAGAGCTCAGCGGAGGGCTTTTAATGATGCATGTGTAAAAGAGACGCCTATACGTACCAACATATGTAATCAGATATTTGTCTTGTTTTTTTTTTATTGCTGCTCAATGTCTCTTTTTGATTCTAGGTGGCCTTAAATATATTAAAAATTTATTTTGTATTTTGCAACAAACTGGATTAGAACCATGGATCACCAAAAAACGAAAACTTCGCATGCAGACACCATATCCACTTTGCTATTGACGCACTTAAGCCATTGTCGGCCATTTAGATTATTTTGCATGACAAAAACAATTATGTGATGTGTCTTTTTCATTGTTTATTCTTCTTCCTCTCCCCTAAAATTCTGTTTAATCAAATTAATTTCAATAAAACACAATTTTGAAAATTAAAAAAAATACCACCTCACATATAGTCGTCGTCGGTCGCCGCACCTGGGAGTTGAACTTCGGACCTCTTACTGAACACTCAGCTAGCATCACTGCCTGGCCACAGCATTTCTTATGTAATGATCAATAAAATTGCATTGTGAATCATTCCAAATCATTTCGGTGCAAGTAATTGCAAAAAAAAAAAATTGGCTGCAGCTGGAGTTGAACTCGTTTCTCCACGATTGAGGAACTAACATTAGAAAAAACAGACGAAAACTCATGGTCACAAGGCACTACTATTTCTTGAATATCTTCCATATTTATCGGCCGATCTTATTGAAACGCCTGCAGGGTGGTATTTATTACGTGTAAACTAACCAGTTTCCTGGTTTGTTGTGTTTATAGTAAATTACGTCGGTTTTCGTAAGCCGGTGGCTTCACAATAAGTATTCGACGGAGTAGCTTTTAAATGTCTCTTTATTGAGCAGAGCGAGTGCTGCTGCTTACGAGGGTACAAAAGAACTACTCTACTAAGTTATTGCCGGCGTTGTCGCGCGCGGCTCTACAAGTCTAATGTCAGGCGGAGCCGTGACAATAAAAGACAGGGAGTTCTTTTCGTTATTTATTTAACCCGACAGCTAGCGTTGCTGTTGGGTCGGAATAAGAATACAAACTGAGTTAGAGAGGAAAACGAAACACATTGTTTCGGTTCCATATTCGTAGCGGCCACGCAAATAAGCAGTGTTTGCCGGCTACGTAACGACATATGGCATAATGCTTACGTTGCAGAATGCCGTTTTTGTCGTATTTCGCATGCTCGCCGTAGCGGCGTTAACTTGAGTTAACTACCCCCCCCCACCCCTCAAGATTGAAGCCGCCCTCGGCCGACCTTAACTCGGCAATCGTCTGGCGGATCTCCTGGCCTTCTGGGCACGCCAGCCCACAATGGCAACACACAACAGGAGGCAGCATGATGCTGCCACGATTAGTGCCACTCGCAGGGGGCGTTCGGCGCTGACCTCTTCTCTGAATCTCCGGGGACCAGTTCTGGGGGATACGGTGGCTGCGGCATCATTAGTGTGTTGTTGTTGGTCAAAAAGTCGCGCGCAAGCAACGATGTGTGAGCAGGGGCGTTATCGTGGTGCAAAAGGCGTTTCTGGCCGATTGCTTCGCGCAAATTGCGCCTAACTTGCAGGTAATATTCCTTATTGGCCGTTCTACTCTGTGACAAGAACTCATAATGCACCACACCCCTACAATCGAAGAAAAGTGTCAGCAAATCCACGATCCAGTTATGACCCTCTCGAACAAATTTGTGTCGTCGCGGACAGAGTCCAACATCTAGCAATGTTCATGCGATTCTGTTTTAGGTCGACCTGCGGCGACCCGTCTCTACCCAAATCATTGATTAAAATCGAATGGCACGATCCAATCGATATGTTTAGGTCCTCAGCAACTTGTCTAACGGTTATTCGACGAATGGCTAATATCATTTTCTCCATTTCATTTAGTTTTTCGTCTGTTGTTGAAGTGCTCGGCTGTCCGGCACGCTGTTCGTCGTTCACATATTCTCGGCCTTCTGAGAACATTTTGTACCACTGATAAACGTTGCTTCGGCTCAAGGTAGCTTCTCCGCGCACTTAATTTCGTTTTTTACACAAAATTTGATACAGGTTCTTTGATCCATTTTTTTGAATAGGTAAAAATCGAAGACGATCCAAAACACGTGCAAGCAAAGCATCTGTCAACAATTAAGTGAACATTCAAAATGGCCGAGCGTGTCGACATACAGACAGACATGAGTACCAACATAACGCCACAAAAAAAAATCGATATTCGATAATACGTAACCGCGAAAATTAAAAATTCCGGATACTCTTTGAATACACCTCGTATATTGTCGTCTTGTCTTGTTTCCTAAATTCCTGCAAGCAGTGCTGCAGTTTAAACATATTGAAAAGGCTCCAGTCGAGTCTACTCGACTCTGATATACCCGCTACAACTCTACGGAAAAACACGTACCAAATGTGAACAATGTGTTCTTGCTTTTTATTTCTTTTCGTCTCTAATTTGTTTTGCCTATGCAAGTTTCACTTGGTTCTTATTGGATGTTGCCACTTTGCTTTTATTACTTTGCAGTTAGAGCTCAGCGGAGGGCTTTTAATGATGCATGTGTAAAAGAGACGCCTATACGTACCAACATATGTAATCAGATATTTGTCTTGTTTTTTTTTTATTGCTGCTCAATGTCTCTTTTTGATTCTAGGTGGCCTTAAATATATTAAAAATTTATTTTGTATTTTGCAACAAACTGGATTAGAACCATGGATCACCAAAAAACGAAAACTTCGCATGCAGACACCATATCCACTTTGCTATTGACGCACTTAAGCCATTGTCGGCCATTTAGATTATTTTGCATGACAAAAACAATTATGTGATGTGTCTTTTTCATTGTTTATTCTTCTTCCTCTCCCCTAAAATTCTGTTTAATCAAATTAATTTCAATAAAACACAATTTTGAAAATTAAAAAAAATACCACCTCACATATAGTCGTCGTCGGTCGCCGCACCTGGGAGTTGAACTTCGGACCTCTTACTGAACACTCAGCTAGCATCACTGCCTGGCCACAGCATTTCTTATGTAATGATCAATAAAATTGCATTGTGAATCATTCCAAATCATTTCGGTGCAAGTAATTGCAAAAAAAAAAAATTGGCTGCAGCTGGAGTTGAACTCGTTTCTCCACGATTGAGGAACTAACATTAGAAAAAACAGACGAAAACTCATGGTCACAAGGCACTACTATTTCTTGAATATCTTCCATATTTATCGGCCGATCTTATTGAAACGCCTGCAGGGTGGTATTTATTACGTGTAAACTAACCAGTTTCCTGGTTTGTTGTGTTTATAGTAAATTACGTCGGTTTTCGTAAGCCGGTGGCTTCACAATAAGTATTCGACGGAGTAGCTTTTAAATGTCTCTTTATTGAGCAGAGCGAGTGCTGCTGCTTACGAGGGTACAAAAGAACTACTCTACTAAGTTATTGCCGGCGTTGTCGCGCGCGGCTCTACAAGTCTAATGTCAGGCGGAGCCGTGACAATAAAAGACAGGGAGTTCTTTTCGTTATTTATTTAACCCGACAGCTAGCGTTGCTGTTGGGTCGGAATAAGAATACAAACTGAGTTAGAGAGGAAAACGAAACACATTGTTTCGGTTCCATATTCGTAGCGGCCACGCAAATAAGCAGTGTTTGCCGGCTACGTAACGACATATGGCATAATGCTTACGTTGCAGAATGCCGTTTTTGTCGTATTTCGCATGCTCGCCGTAGCGGCGTTAACTTGAGTTAACTACCCCCCCCCCCCACCCCTCAAGATTGAAGCCGCCCTCGGCCGACCTTAACTCGGCAATCGTCTGGCGGATCTCCTGGCCTTCTGGGCACGCCAGCCCACAATGGCAACACACAACAGGAGGCAGCATGATGCTGCCACGATTAGTGCCACTCGCAGGGGGCGTTCGGCGCTGACCTCTTCTCTGAATCTCCGGGGACCAGTTCTGGGGGATACGGTGGCTGCGGCATCATTAGTGTGTTGTTGTTGGTCAAAAAGTCGCGCGCAAGCAACGATGTGTGAGCAGGGGCGTTATCGTGGTGCAAAAGGCGTTTCTGGCCGATTGCTTCGCGCAAATTGCGCCTAACTTGCAGGTAATATTCCTTATTGGCCGTTCTACTCTGTGACAAGAACTCATAATGCACCACACCCCTACAATCGAAGAAAAGTGTCAGCAAATCCACGATCCAGTTATGACCCTCTCGAACAAATTTGTGTCGTCGCGGACAGAGTCCAACATCTAGCAATGTTCATGCGATTCTGTTTTAGGTCGACCTGCGGCGACCCGTCTCATACCCAAATCATTGATTAAAATCGAATGGCACGATCCAATCGATATGTTTAGGTCCTCAGCAACTTGTCTAACGGTTATTCGACGAATGGCTAATATCATTTTCTCCATTTCATTTAGTTTTTCGTCTGTTGTTGAAGTGCTCGGCTGTCCGGCACGCTGTTCGTCGTTCACATATTCTCGGCCTTCTGAGAACATTTTGTACCACTGATAAACGTTGCTTCGGCTCAAGGTAGCTTCTCCGCGCACTTAATTTCGCGAAAATTAAAAATTCCGGATACTCTTTGAATACACCTCGTATATTGTCGTCTTGTCTTGTTTCCTAAATTCCTGCAAGCAGTGCTGCAGTTTAAACATATTGAAAAGGCTCCAGTCGAGTCTACTCGACTCTGATATACCCGCTACAACTCTACGGAAAAACACGTACCAAATGTGAACAATGTGTTCTTGCTTTTTATTTCTTTTCGTCTCTAATTTGTTTTGCCTATGCAAGTTTCACTTGGTTCTTATTGGATGTTGCCACTTTGCTTTTATTACTTTGCAGTTAGAGCTCAGCGGAGGGCTTTTAATGATGCATGTGTAAAAGAGACGCCTATACGTACCAACATATGTAATCAGATATTTGTCTTGTTTTTTTTTTATTGCTGCTCAATGTCTCTTTTTGATTCTAGGTGGCCTTAAATATATTAAAAATTTATTTTGTATTTTGCAACAAACTGGATTAGAACCATGGATCACCAAAAAACGAAAACTTCGCATGCAGACACCATATCCACTTTGCTATTGACGCACTTAAGCCATTGTCGGCCATTTAGATTATTTTGCATGACAAAAACAATTATGTGATGTGTCTTTTTCATTGTTTATTCTTCTTCCTCTCCCCTAAAATTCTGTTTAATCAAATTAATTTCAATAAAACACAATTTTGAAAATTAAAAAAAATACCACCTCACATATAGTCGTCGTCGGTCGCCGCACCTGGGAGTTGAACTTCGGACCTCTTACTGAACACTCAGCTAGCATCACTGCCTGGCCACAGCATTTCTTATGTAATGATCAATAAAATTGCATTGTGAATCATTCCAAATCATTTCGGTGCAAGTAATTGCAAAAAAAAAAAAATTGGCTGCAACTGGAGTTGAACTAGTTTCTCCACGATTGAGGAACTAACATTAGAAAAAACAGACGAAAACTCATGGTCACAAGGCACTACTATTTCTTGAATATCTTCCATATTTATCGGCCGATCTTATTGAAACGCCTGCAGGGTGGTATTTATTACGTGTAAACTAACCAGTTTCCTGGTTTGTTGTGTTTATAGTAAATTACGTCGGTTTTCGTAAGCCGGTGGCTTCACAATAAGTATTCGACGGAGTAGCTTTTAAATGTCTCTTTATTGAGCAGAGCGAGTGCTGCTGCTTACGAGGGTACAAAAGAACTACTCTACTAAGTTATTGCCGGCGTTGTCGCGCGCGGCTCTACAAGTCTAATGTCAGGCGGAGCCGTGACAATAAAAGACAGGGAGTTCTTTTCGTTATTTATTTAACCCGACAGCTAGCGTTGCTGTTGGGTCGGAATAAGAATACAAACTGAGTTAGAGAGGAAAACGAAACACATTGTTTCGGTTCCATATTCGTAGCGGCCACGCAAATAAGCAGTGTTTGCCGGCTACGTAACGACATATGGCATAATGCTTACGTTGCAGAATGCCGTTTTTGTCGTATTTCGCATGCTCGCCGTAGCGGCGTTAACTTGAGTTAACTACCCCCCACCCCCCACCCCTCAAGATTGAAGCCGCCCTCGGCCGACCTTAACTCGGCAATCGTCTGGCGGATCTCCTGGCCTTCTGGGCACGCCAGCCCACAATGGCAACACACAACAGGAGGCAGCATGATGCTGCCACGATTAGTGCCACTCGCAGGGGGCGTTCGGCGCTGACCTCTTCTCTGAATCTCCGGATTGCCTCTAAGTTACGTTCATTCAGGCGATGAAGGTACGGGAGACTGAGCACGCTTTGGCGGGAGGTGATGTTCAGCAGAGGGAATTTTGCTACCAGGTGCTCTGTTCTGGACCCCGTTCTGGTTGACGTACAGGGTTCCGTTAATGATGGGCGAAGGTAACAAGGTGCGTGCCATGCACCCAGATTTCAGAGCCGTTGTCCACTTGAACCTTGGCGGCCCTGTCGTTGATAATGACGATCCCCTCATCCACGTGGGTGATGGGATCCAGGCTGCTGGGTTGTGTTTCGCAGTGCGCCGCGTCGCCTGCATGGAGTTCTCTCGCGCATGGGCTGCCTGATGACAGCTGGCAGAGGGTGGTGCTGGTTGATGCGGTGCAAGCTTTAACGGTGCAGATCTCGTTGTTGCACTTTGCGATAACGCCATCATCTAAACGTAGCATGGCTCATTCGTGACTGACGGGGAAAATAGTAATTTTCTTACAGGCGAACTTAATTACCGGAAATTTAATGATAAAGTGTAATGCGTTATTGGATTGCAGAATTTTTACGGACGATACGGACATGAGGTCCCCTTTGGGGGTGTTGGTGGGCTCCTCTAGCCAAACTGAACTTAAATCTGCGTGATCAAGAATATTTGGGCTGACAATGTTCATTTTTGCAAGTGTCACGGCCAACATTAAATTTTGAAGCTCCATCATGAGCATTCTACTTCTCGCGAGCAATGTTTCATACAAATGACCGGTGTCAATTTGCGACTCTTTTGCTGTCTTCAGGATTAAGCTGACGGTGGCAGTTAGTTTATTATTTTGACTCAGGACTTTGGTATTGACTTCTATTTGCCTATTGTTCGCGTTGATCAACCGCGCTTCTAAGACCCTACCCTTCTCCAAATCACTGGACGGATAAGATTGATCCTGTGGGTGAAAGTTTAAATGGTTGATTTTTCTGTTCTGTAGGCAAGGGGGAACCCCACCAATAATAAGAAAAGTGTTTAAGAATATAATATGCGCGGATGGCGCTAAGCTTAGATCTACTACAAGTTGCGCCAAGTGGCTAAAAAAATTTTAAAATTAAGCGGTACACGGACCTGAGCAATGAGCGCGTCATTTTAAATTGTCCTTGTGGACCACCCTCCCCTCGATAAGGACCGTGGTCCCCATGTCCGCTTCTACAGCTCTTTCCTCGCACGACGGCGTGAGCTGGTTGCCGAGTCTTCGGTTGGATTTCACCAACACCTTTTCGCCAACATCGAATACCCTATTCTGCCGCGAGGCGTTTTCTATGGCCCTTAGCGCGGTTTGAGCTTTCTGGATCCTATTGTGGATCTCTACCTGTGGCTCGTCAGGGTACGTTAGGACGCTGTCAGCCGGTCTCCTGTTGATGACCGAGTGAATCGACTTATCTTCGTCTGATGACGGGTAGCAGGGATTTTCCCCTAAAAAATTGAGGGCGTCAGAATCGCTTTCAGCATCGTCTTCGATCTGTGCCGCAGCGCCGTTGGCGGCTTCGGCGTACGAGTTCTGCCCCTGCCCAGCATCTTGGGTTATATGATTTACCCTTTATTGCTTGCTCTTACCGTTAGAGCGATCGGACGGCCGGCCGCTGGTTGACGCCAATGGAGGCCTGTGTGGGCTGTATAAGTTTTGACAGCGAAGGGTCCACTTCCATTGGTACCGGAGCACTGGCGCGAGTTTGTTGCTCGGCATTTCGCTGGCCGGATTTGCCTTGCTGCTCGTGCTGCCTACTAAAATGTGGGTTCTTTGGCCCGCCTGCCTGAGCTTCTGCTTGCTAGGGTGGCTTGACCCGCTACTGGGCACTTGCCTTGTGCTCTTTTTCCTCCACACTCCTCGCGAAGCTGGCAGTGAACGCATATCTCTCATGGTTCGATTCTACCTCTTGCGCGAGTGCCAGGGCTGACGGTAGGTCCCTTGGCTTTGCTGAGGATAGCACATCTGTGAGACTACGCTTGAGTCGCGAAACAAACACGCGTAGTGCATCTTCGCGGAACTGTTCACAGAGGCCTTTTGCTAAGACGGGCTCATATGACATGTTGACATTATTAGTCAACAATGTAAGTTTTTTGCCGACCTCATCGTAATACTGCAGAAGAGACATGCTGCCTTGTCTCAGCATGCCCTGCTCGATTACGTGAACTGGACGTTTGTCGCTGTATGGGAAGTCGAGGCGACTTATAATCGCGTCAAAGTTAAGTACCGTGCCGAAAGAGGCCAGAACAACATCCGCGGCCCCCCTGATTTTATTTCTTATAATTATAACCGCCTGATAATGGCGTGAGCTGCCGTCGTACGGCCTAAAGATATGATAGGCTGCGAAAGCCGCCTGCCTCCATGAAACATACGATTCATGTGCGCCTGCAAACTCGGGCAAGCATTTGACGGCATCCAATGGCTCATCGTTGCGGATATCATTACTTGTTTCTATGGGTGCATAGGCCTGCACCTCTGGGGCGTGCTACGCGCTGCCGCCAGCTGCTGAGAAATTGAGTTGACTTGTCAAGCAACCCCTTATTTGTGGCGGCTTGCTCAGCTAAGGCAGCGGTGACAGCTGCCTGTACTACGACTCTCAACTGGTCTGCATCCATGCTTCCTGGAGTGGGGGGCGCCGGAATTGAATTTCTTGGCGCTGGAACGCGAATGCGATTATCACAATCAGAGTCCGAATCACTAGACTGACGGCGGGTGGTTCTATAGCGGAGGAAGGGTGAAGTCATATGCTTCTAATATAAGCAACGAAACTTTGAATACAACGCCTGAGGACGGGGGCAACAAAGTTCGAAAATCTACGGATCGTATTACGTCGGACGACAAACCAAAACGAACGAGACAAAGGCAGACGGAAAAAGAATTTATGTGCGCGTGCATTTGATACGCTTCTTTTAATTATTATTTTTTATTTAAATTATTCCTGCTGCCAGTAGCTTATTACTTCTCGTCAACCTAATCCAACACTATTTTCACGAGTCGTTGTGCGTGTTACAACCTTTTTTCTTTATTCTACTAGTCAATGACACTTGCAAAAGAATGTATTCCTATACTTATTTTTAATTTGCAGGTCTAAGAACAGTTTAAATAAAGGTGCCCACTTACAGTTTTTGGTGTTGTGCGGTGTGGCGTGATTGTCCTAATCTGCAGTTGGTATTTACTGCGTGCGCTGCGTTGCCTTGGTTGGTTGGTTGGTTGGTTAACGACGTTGTCGCTGTGCCGCCTGTGTTGACGTAGGTCAGCAGCGGCAACTTGTCGGATTGTTCTGTTGTAAGCAACAGTGGTCCCAAGCACTTGTTTTCACTGCTAGCACTTGGTGTTTGTTACTATAGCCCTGTTGTCGTGGCTGAGTTTGAGTCACTTGTAGTCACTTGTGATTCTTTATCTCGTGGGTAATGACTAACGCACTGTCAAATACCACTAGTTGGGCGCCAATTAACCAATGTGGGTTCGTGGGTTCGGGCGCCACGTTGGGCGCCAATTAACCAGTTTCCTGGCATGTTGTGTTTATAGTAAATTACGTCGGTATTCGTAAGCCGGTGGCTTCACAATTAGTATTCGACGGAGTAGCTTTTAAATGTCTCTTTATTGAGCAGAGCGAGTGCTGCTGCTTACGAGGGTACAAAAGAACTACTCTACTATGTTATTGCCGGCGTTATCGCGCGCGGCTCTACAAGTCTAATGTCAGGCGGAGCCGTGACAATAAAAGACAGGGAGTTCTTTTCGTTATTTATTTAACCCGACAGCAAAGCGTTGCTGTTGGGTCGGAATAAGAATACAAACTAAATTAGAGCTAGAAGGAAAACGAAACACATTGTTGCGGTTCCATATTCGTAGCGGCCACGCAAATAAGCAGTGTTTGCCGGCTACGTAACGACATATGGCATAATGCTTACGTTGCAGAATGCCGTTTTTGTCGTATTTCGCATGCTCGCCGTAGCGGCGTTAACTTGAGTTAACTTGTATATGAAATGATTGCTATAGATTTCGAATTATGGGGGCGGGTGGAAAACATCCAAAATAAACTTGATCAGCATACAGTATTAACACATATTATCAAATAGCTGAGATCTAGGCTTTAATGATTCAAAAAATATACTTTATGGGGTCGGAGATGTCTCCTTCTGCTTGTTACAAACATTTTCGGTGGGCACAAAGTTATAATACCCTTCTACTCTACGAGAAGCGAGTATAAAAACGAGATTTTTTCATTGCACTCACATGTTTGCCCATTACAGTTTGTAGAATTTATTCTACATGCTTGACATGACTTTCTTCATTCCCAGAGAAGTCGCGTTTCGCAAGTACGGAAGCCAGATTTGAGATCTAACGTTGAAAAGCAGTGGGCCTTGCCCAAAATTTCTAATATCATAGAGATATTCGGCATGGGAATTTATCGGAAATGGTTCGCTCGTTGAGCTTACGGAAATCTATAACCAGTTATCTGTTCTGATTACCCGCCTCATCGATGCCCTTCTTGTCCACGACCCAAATGAGATATTGGGATATTTTGGATTATGTCGTTTCTTAGGAGATTTTGCTCCTCCTTATTGACTGAACCGGCCTTTCCCCTTGGATATGGATAGAGTTTGGTATAAATGTGTCGTTGGGTCATTGTTTTGAGATGCTTTACTTTTATTGATCGTTAACATTTTTAGAAAGGCACTTCGGTGTGAGGTGGTGCGTATTGGCAATCCACCTCAATGGAATTGACGTTGGCGCAGGAGTAAAAGGTGTCAGGAAAAGGTGAAAGGAATCAGAGTCGATAAAGTCGTCAATCTGTGCCACTGCACCAGTGGCGTCACTGGAGTATAATTCAGTCTCCTACCCTGAGCCTGAGCGACGTGGTTCACTCTCTGCTGTTTTGGTTGCTATTTGTGCGATCAGACGTGGGTGCCCACTTGTTCGCGACAGCTGGGAGTTGGGCGTCGGCTGCATGAACTTGGAAGGAAGTCCTCAATTGGCACTTGCGTCTAGGTATGGTTCTGCTGTCTATTATCACTCTGGCCGAATTGTCCTGTTTGAACAGTTTGTGGGAATGCGGATTCTTTGGACCGCTTGCTTGTGATTCAGCCTGATGAGATGTTTTCTCTTGCTGGTGAGCATTTGGTCTACGCTCCCGGTCTCTTGCGATATTGGCTGCGAACACATGTCACATGGCTCGATTCAACTTATTGCGCTATTGCTAGAGCAGACAGAAGACGTTTGCGACTTCGTTTAAGACCTGATTTGAATTCTCTTAACGCATCTTTCCGGGATTTTTCACAAAGGCTTTTGGATAATTTTCGCTCATGAGAGTGAGTTTTTTTTTCGACCTCGTCGTAATTCTGTACGACAATATATGTTGCTGCTATTTGATCGGTCAACAGGTTGACGAGCCACTTCCCTCTGCCGGTTCACAGCTGCTAGCTCAGCTAAAGCTGAACTGACAACCGCTTGCATTACTACTTTCAGTTGTTCTGGGTCCATGACATTATCACATAGGCAAGGTGGGGGTGTGCGACTCTTCGCTAGAATGCGAATACGATGATCGCCGCGATCAGAGTCAGAATCACAATACTGTTGGTAAGGGGTTCTACATGGTCGGACCGCTGACGACATGGGCTTGAAGTGTAAACAAAAAGAACTCAACGGACCGTTGTACAATACTCATTTGGACAAACAAAATAAACATCCCAAGAAAAAAAAAACGGGTGGAAGAAAAACTACTAATAAACCAAAAAGATTCACAACAAGTTTTAATTTTATTAAGTGAACTTCTGTACTTTCTCCCTTATTTTGGAAAAACTTGCAAAACCAGTCAGTTTATACTTTACTACTGCTGACTTAAAAAAAAGTCGGAAAGGCTAAGGTCGAGCGTTCTCGACTGTGATATACCCGCTACAACTCTTCGGAAAAACACGTGCCAAATGTGATAAATGCGTTCTTGCTTTTTATTTCTTTCAGTCTCTAATTTTTGTTGCCTATGCAAGATCCACTCGATTCTTATTGGTTGATGCCCTTTGCTTTTATTACTTTTCAGTTATAACTCAGCAGAGGGCTTTAGTGGCTTTAAATATTCCAAAAACTTATTTTAAATTTTGAAACACACTATAAAATAAAAAAAAATACAATATACGAAAATAATATTAATATAAGTTGGTCGCCACACCTAGGGGTTGGATTCCGTACCTCTCGTCTAACAGTCAGCTACCATCACCACTCGGCCACTGCTTTTCTTACGCAATGATCGATAAAATTGCATTATGAATATTTTCGGTGCACATAATTAAAAAAAAAGTTGCCTGCTGCTGGAGTTGAACTCGGGTCTCCTCGATTGAGGAACCAACATTAGAAAAAACCGACATAAACACACAAAGCACTTCTATTTCCTGAATATCTTCCTTATTTATAAGCCGATCTTATTGAAACTTATTGTGATCACTGACGACGAGCGTTGTTCGGTGGTTAAAAAATGGCGACGCAAGTCAGTCGCGTTTGAATCGTTTGTTAGAGATGCAGAAACATCGATGTATATAGACATCGATGTCACTAAATATAGTTTAACGCCAGGAAAATATTTTAACTTTTTGGTTTAAGGAAAAACAACTTTTATTCAGTTATTCTTCTTTGTGCTACGCAGTAGCAATGTGCACGCAATTTAAATTTAATTTGATTTTCCAGTGAAAGCTAAAATAGCTTTAAATACAAAAAATGTTGAAACCATTTCAAATACATGGTTTTTGCGCTTCTTCTCTTAAGAAGAAGAACTTACATTTTATCGAATTTTGTAAAGCTATACAAAAAACGGCATACCAAAAACAATTCAAATAAACATTGATGGCTTTGAGTGCAGCGATGAAAGGTAGTGCGTCGCAGCGGCTTGCTCAAATTTGATACCCTGAGATAACCTAGGCCGAATTTTAGCAACTTTTGGTTCAGCGTTTTAGCAGTGTGGAAACTTCAGTGGCTATTTTTCTAGCAATGCTAGCAAGTTGCCCGACTAAAGGTGAAACTCTCTCCAATTATGCTAATCGCATGACTTACTACGAGGAGGCTGTGGAGGAAATCGCAGTTTTTGTGACGCTTGCTAAGTTGGCCAAATCGATGGCAGACTGCAGCGTCTGACTTTTACGTCTAATGTGCGCACCAGAAAGCAGAGTCCAACAACTCTTTAGCAATGTTCATGCGATTCTGTTTTAGGTCGCAATTTCGCGGCGACCCGTCTCATACCCAAATCATTGATTAAAATCGAATGGCACGAGCCAATCGATATGTTTAGGTCCTCAGCAACTTGTCTAACGGTGATTTGACGAATTGCTAATACCATTTTCTCCACTTAATATATTTTTATACCCGCTACTCGAAGAGTATAAGGGTATTATAACTTTGTGCCAGCCGAAAATGTTTGTAACAGGCAGAAGGAGAAATCTCCGACCCCATAAAGTATATATATTCTGAATCAGCATGAACAGCCGAGTCGATACAGCCATGTCCGTCTCTCAGTCTGTCCGTCTGTCTGTCTGTCCGTCTGTCTGTCCGTATGAAAACCTAGATCTCACCTATTATAAGAGCTAGAGCTACCAAATTTGGGGACAATATGTGTTAATTCTGCCCGCAGATCAAGTTTATTTTGGATTTTTGCCACGCCTCCATCCGCCCCCTCAAATCGAAAAAAATCGATTGTAGCTGCAAATATAGCTCTACAGCAATCATTTTGATAAAAACCATGCGGGCGTGTTGCGTAAGTTTCAATAAGATCGGCCGATAAATAAGGAAGATATTCAAAAAATAGTATTGCACTGTGGCCATGTGCTTATGTCGGTTATTCCTAATGTTAGTTCCCGAGTTCAACTCCAACAGCAGGCAACTTTTTTTTTAATTATGTGCCCGAAAATATTCATATTGCAATTTTATCGGCCATTGCGTAAGAAGTGCAGTGGTCGAGTGGTGATGGTAGTTGACTGTTCAGCGAGAGGTCCGGAGTTCAACTCCTGGGTGCGACGTCGGTCGGCGGCTGTGTGATGTGTATTTTTTCACTTTTGAAAAATATTTATGTTTAATTCAAATTAATTTGAATAAACGGAAATTGATGGGGAGAAGAAAATAAGCAAATGATAAACAAAACAACGCCACCGCCGCCGCGCCGCATTGCATATTTATTATTTTCATGTATAATAATCTAAATGGTCTGATAATGCAACTTTGCCGACGTTGGTGTCAGTGCGGTGACGGCGCGGTGGAAGTAGTGGCTGCTTGTAGAGGTTTTGTTTTTGGAGACCGATGGTTCGAATCCACATGGGCCCTACAAATAATTTGTTTTATTTTGTTGTTCCGTTGTTGTTTTCTTTTTGTCGAAGCCATATTAATTTATATTACAGATGTATATTGTAAATTCATGGCCCATGTAAATTAAGTTTTACTTCAAAAATCAAGTGCAATTGGACTTGGTCTTGCAGAAGTTTTCTATTTTAATGCCAGTAAAGTAAAGTAATAAAGTAATAATTATGACATTTGTTTTGCAATGTATATAAAGTACAAAATACGTTTTTAATATATTTTAGGTCAGTTAGAATCGAAAGAGATAGTCAGCAGCAATAGACTCAAGAAATCTGATTTGACATATTCAACTGATTCATTACAATGTGAGACACCACATATGCATGTATGGACGTCTCATTTGCGTATACATCAAACAGCCAAGTTCCAACTGTAAGGAAATAAGCGCAAAGCCCAATATCCGTTTAGAACTATGAATGTCGAACTCGCATAGACAAAACAAACCAGAGAGGAAAAAAAATGGAAAGCAAGAACGCATTGTTTACATTTAACACGCGCTTTTTTTCGTAGTGTTGCACGCTGCGAAAAGGCGCGTGCCAGCATTTTTCCCGCTTTTTGACACTTGTATTTTACATTTAATTCTTATTTAATATTTATTCACATTTAAATTCGTTGTTAGCGATTAATTGAGTGGCAGTGAATGTGAGCTAAAACCATAAAAATTACATCGTAACGCAATTTTCATTGCGAATAAATATTAATAATTCTATTACTTTAATTAATATAATAATTGTTATTATTATTAATATTTATTAAATTTTATAATAATTGAATTTTGTGATTAATCATATACAAAAATTTTGGAATAGCTGTACTGTATACAGCAATAGCTGTATATATATATATATATATATATATATGTGTATATAATGGTCTCCCCGTGGTGTTCCCTGGGTCTCAATTTAATTAAATTATAATTTAATTTTAATAAAATACAGTTAATTTTTTAAATCAGGAGCTAATTTGAGCGGCGAAAAATGTATAACATATATTTATTAAACTTTACAATTAAAATTTTTAAATTAAATTATGAAATTATGATAATATTTATTTTAAATCGAATGAAAATGTAAAAAAATTATATAAATGGAAAACTATTTTAAATTGTTTGAACTGTAGCGGGTATATCAAAGTCGAGCTCGATCGA